>QVRM01001828.1:0-175421 GCA_003439945.1 Dermanyssus gallinae | reverse complement strand
GCATGTTTCCATCTCTAACGGGAGGAGGACCCACCTATTCATAGGAAGCATTAGATACAGGAATGATTTATATGAGGTTTTAGTTTAGAGCCGAAAATCCCTACAACAGAAAATCCCTTCCAAGGTCTGCTGGCTTTTTTCATTAGAGATCAACAATTTGGAGCGGGGCTTTTTCTGCATGCCCGATATCGCCGTGTTCTTGCACGTTCACTTGTTCATGTGGCCAATGAATATTTGGCAATGTGATGTATCTAGCTAAATCGCATAACACATACATGAAAATATTGCTTCCCGATTCCTATATGAGTATATAACTAATAAGAGGAAAGAGCGATCCTTGTCCAAAACAGTCGACCGTTCTATCTAGTCTTTGCTTATTAAAATCAAAAGTAAATTAGTCAGAAGTATCTGAAGCTTGAGTATTAGACAGAAAACCAAAAGTAATATTTTATTGATCTAGTAATTGATCTATGCTCGATGAATCCTAGCTCAATCCATACTTATTCTGGAAAAATTTGTTGACTTTTTCGGGATAACGAATCATACGAACGAAACACGAACACGACGTGAACCAAAGTACATATTGTCGAATCGTGCATAATTTTGCAAGAAAACAATAATATCATAATGTTTCAAAAGAGATAAGCGTATAAAGGCATCGTGGAAACGTATTTGCCCTTGCTTAGTGCTCAGCCTTGCCTTATGTACTTTTCGATATAGCAAACTACTGTCTGTTCTTATATAGTGCGATTCATGTGATACCAAGGTAAACCCAATAATTACATGTTATCTTGTCTCAATGGGAGAATGATAGACCTCACTCAGCCCGGCTAAATTGCCATGGTAAGATTTTCTTCTAAAATCTCCGCCTTCTTGAGTACGATAAGTCTCGCCTAGTAAACACAGAAATCGTTCTTTTTACATCTTTTGTTCAGATAAACTACATACTTTCTGTCATGTTGCTAACATTTATTAGAAAATCAACATTTTATCGGAAGGTTGGCTCTCAAGGGGCCAATTTTGCGGCAGCTAATTGCATGCCGGCTATTGCTCTCAATAAACGTCGTGCCTCGACTGCTAATGCGATGCAGCCGGAGGTTTCCAAAATGTCGATAAGCGGGTCCTGTCATGAAAGCAAAGCATGACATGCCGCGGTCGAACCTCATGACGATTTTCTTAGGCCCTTACGTCTTAAAGAGAACGGTGTACTGTTGTACGCGTGTCCTGACATTTGAGTACTTGCGATCTTTTCTCGTATACACCTTAACTGTAACGTGCTGCTATATATGTGTGTATATATATATATATATATATATATATTTTTTTTTTAAACCAAAATTTATTTGTTTACTGTAATCAATCATTCACGGTCGGAACATGACATTTGTGTCCCTGCGAATATATATATATATATATATATATATATATATATATTCGCAGGGACACAAATGTCATGTTCCGACCGTGAATGATTGATTACAGTAAACAAATAAATTTTGGTTTAAAAAAAAAAATATATATATATATATATATATATATATATATATATATTATATATAACTGATACTGCTTAATTGAGATAATAGGCGAATATGTTTAAGAATGCGTATAGCTAGCTGATGATGCACGAATTTGTAAGGGGTTACTGACCCGGCTGAGAAGTAAACACTATGTATCATTGCTCGCAAGAGCAATAAACAGCAGAAACAAACGACAAGGAAATAGAAACAGGAACAACATCAACACGCAGAAACAACAACCATGTAGACGTAGGCAGGCCGCCAGGCATCTGATCGTCGAGAGAGGGCAGAGCACCCAGGTAGGCATTTTTGCGCCATGATGGACAGCTGTAGTCGCAGCTACGGCAGTCGATCATTCGCTCCAGTTCGTCTCGCTCGCCTCACCCTTGGGTCATCTCTCTTGACGTCGTCACCGTAGGTCGCATAGGAGTACGATGGGCAGAAGCCGTCATATCAAGTCTTCCAATTGGTAGTCTTTCTCCCTACGTAAGTAGGGGGTGGGGTGGTGCTCGAAGTCAAGTGGGTGGCAAGGGATAGGCGAGGAGGGGAACGAGGAACGCGCGTGACTGCTCCGTCCATGTCGTTGACAGGTAACTAACAACCAGAAAGGTTTTCGCCCTCCACCCTTCTTCATCTCTCTCACGTTCACGGTATCTGTATTCTACCAGCATTACCTCTCTTTTTGTCTGTTTCTTCCGCTCCACTTTAGCCTTCCATCTTCCGCGCACACCTATCAAACCAAACGGGTCGGTAAATAAACCACAGGAGTACGTATGGTTACTCTAAATAATAAAACTAGTTAATAATAAGTTAATAATTAGCGTCCTGATGGCCCCATACGTATAAACATATATATATATATATATATATATATATATATATATATCACCGTTGGCACGTTCGTAGACGCTGAAACAGACGAAATTCAGCACGGTGGAGCGAAGCAGGCGCAATGGCGTGAGGGGGCGGCAGCGGTCATCGACAGGTGACTGACTTACTTAATCATCAGTCGTATCTCTCCACAACCACTCCGGCTTCGAACTGACGCTTCAAGACTAGTCCGGCAATAATAACAACAACACTATAATCTTGGGCTGTCGACCTGCTTTCCTGAGTCAGCACAAAGGGAACGTAATGTATCTGAAGCGTTGCGTTCTACCGCTTTATATGGTGTATTCGGCTCTTTCTGGCTATTTGTGTCGCCTTTTTCTTATTTTGAGTAGTATATAGGCACAAACAAAGATGGACCAGAAAGACAGATAGACCACCGTTGCAGAATGGATGAAAAGGAGCAAGCAGTAGACAAAGGCAGAGAAAAGAGAGAGACAGAATAGTTATGTACAATTTCGAATTTGAGATCTTTGACCCTATTTGTATATATATATTTATATATATGAAGAGAGAGAGAGAGAGATAGTGGAGATAGAGATAATCGCATCTAAACAAAGCCTATTTTTAACGTCGTTCCGGAAATTCGTTTGGGATGGTCGGCGTCAGGGTTGACTTCTGTTAGTCAGCGGCGCTATCGTAACTGTCTTTTAAAAGTTAAGGCTTTTCAAAAAAAACGTTCATGCGAAATCGATGAGTTGTGTGCATATTTGAAACGTCGATAAAGAAAGGCAATAGTAGCACCCATAGCAGCAGTAGCAAAAACAACAGCAACCATAACACCAACAACAACAACAACACAGGTGAGCACTTTGCTCTTGTATAATAAGCCAACGTTCGTTGCTATGCTCGTTCGTTGGAATGCTAACATCAATGATGCGAGCTGATCGTTGCCAGTAGCAGTAGAAGTAGTGACAATGGCAAGGTGATTGGGACCTTGTTGACTTCGCAGGCTGTAGATTTTAGTAGTTGAGACATTGATTGATAGTACACGTCGCGTTTTCGTTTTTGGTTTCGCCGAGAGAAAGAGCACGCGTTTCTAACCTGCGCGAGAGTTGGCAAACGCTGGCCAAAAGTTAGTAAACGATGTTGTTGAGTGATCTTTAGACTCTCGTATGGTCGATTGAACGTCAACCCTGGCAGCCTCCTAGTTGACCCCCCCCCTCTCTCTCTCTCCCTCTCTCTCTTCTGCCGCGCTAACAGGATGCCGCGGGCATCTCTGCCATCCCCCGATGACCGAGGGTTTTTCGTGAGGCGGGTGTGGCTCATTCAATCTTCGGTTTTGTTTTTCGTTTCTAGTTCTTATTGTTTTCATGCATGCGTGCATGCATCCTCTCTCTCTCTCTCTCTTTCTCTATTTTCCCTTGATATTTTCTTCTAGCTCTTCTCCTGGACGCAATCTTCGTCGTCGGGCTCGATTTGGTTATCCACTGATGACATAGTGCACAGAGACCGACCGACCGACCGACACTGTTCGAATCGTCGACAGCAGTCTTCTTCGCCATTGTCGTCCATTATGAAAGCTGTCACCACGCAGCCCACTCACAGCACGTTGCTAGGCTGAGATGTAAGCAGCATTTGTACGAGCCATATCACTGGCTAACAGACTCACTGTACTCTAGCGAAGAGATATATGGATAGATATATAGATAGGTGGTAGGTAGGTAGAATTGATGTGTGATTGGACGGGCAAAAACGTAAATGGAGGTCATCGTCCATCGTAGTTGCGTAGGCACTGGGCGGGCGGTGTTTACATGCATGCGTGCCATGTGTGCTCCCCCTCGATGGGTAGGTCATCGTGTGCGTGCCTTTCGTTTAGAGGCTCGAATGCGTGCCTCTGTAAATTCACATCCATTTTGAGTATGTCTGTGGGCGCTTGTGTGCGTGTGTCGAAATGCATGCGTTTCCCAAGTCGGTCTTTATCCTTAGTGCGCTTGTATCGGTCCGAATAACAAAACGACCACACTAAGATTACTACTACATTACTACAGACATGACTGTTTGTAGAAATGCCTACTGTAATGACAAATGCAGCTAGCACTTATAACACAGCCACCAGCCCGCCGTTGCTTTGCTGTACATTCCTCCAAGCATAGCGTAACATTTCATGTGACATTGTTTCTACTCGTCGTGAATCGACGGACACAGCTGCACACGAAGGAGGCACTGTCGTTATACCTAAGCACTGCGCCTAGCATGCGGTGAGCCCATGAGAAGGCAGGTAAATCCCGCCACCTGTGGCGCTTAGCGAACACTTTTTCTCCTCTAGGCCAGTGGGTCTCAATGACCTTAATGGTGAACAAAATTCGCCACTTTTAGTGTTTAACGGGAAAGGATCAATATGTTAGACGTTCGTGCAAAACTAAATAAAAGAAGGAGCATTATAAAAGACAGATACATAGCTAGATACATGTTTACGTTTCTTCGATACCAGCGTGCTACCCGCGTGCTAAGAAACGCACTTTCTTGACGTTACTTGCAGGAGATGACATAGGCCGACCTGCAGATTCTCCTAAGAAATACCCATCTGGCAAAAGGTCTGTCTCTGTCAATGACGGCAAACCCGCCACAGATATAATACAGTAATCCGTTTCGGCTGCATCTGCAAGAGACACATTTATTGTGCAAAGATGGTGAACGCAGTATTGATGTACTTTTTGATATGGTACGGCGACCTCCTGCATCAGCGTGTATGACGCTTCAGCTGTGGATTCAGCTTTCAAAGCGCTTCGGGCTAGATGAGATTTATGATAAATCATTTGCTAAGGTTAATGTGGACGTTTCTGGTACTTTTCGTGACAGCCACACATTCCCTATCTCCCTGGCACTTTGTCGGTCGAGGCACACGGTGCACAAGCTTTACCAAATAGCGCACTTATGCTATCGAAAGCGGTTTTTACGAGCTATTAACCTCTATAGAATTTTTGTAAGAGTCGGTTTATTGCCATTTAATCAGACTCGCGGCGTTTGTGCAAATATATTAACAAAGCTTGCAGTAGAGAGGCAAAGCTAAGGCAAAGCTCCCATCAGTCTCAACTTACAGCACCGGTCACTCGATTAGCGAGCCCAAATCGATCGCCGACGAACTAAACCTATATTTTGCTACAGTTGGATAAAAACTTTAAACTCGTCAAATTCGTGTACTTATGTGTACCGCTTTAGAGAACTATGGCCAAATAATTTTCATTGCCCCGGGTGCAGCCCTCTGATGTTAAGGTCGCGATAAAGAGCTCAAATGCTAGTTAGTTTAGTGGAATCATGAGTGTTCCGGCTAAGCTGTTAAACTTAGCTTCCTCCGCTATTGTAGCTCCTTTAGCAAAAGTAAGAAATCTATCCTTTGGACACAGCTAGTCTCTTAGATGTCGGAGATCTACCAACGTAGTTTAATTATACAAGGTTAAGAGGGTAAGTGGCTTGCGTCCAGCTACCGTCCTTGAATATATTTTAAATGTCTTTGAAAATTTAGTGCTACAGAGCTGAACTCGTTATTTGAAGAAAACTGATATTTTCTCGTCAGACCAATTCGGCTTTAATAAGGACCCAATCTACAGACTTAGCCCTAGCACATCTGTGGCAGAATGTGGTTGACTCAGCCGAAATGGACCAGCCTTGTCTAAGCGTATTCCTGGACGTGTTCTTTCAATTGCTTTGACCATGGATTGTCACCCAGATTGTAACCCACTTGGGTTGCACGTTCTTTACCGTTGGCTAGTTTAGGTCCTAACCTTGAAGATAGGTCTCAGTCTGTAAAGGTTGGACCTGTTCAATCTACTTAGCAGCTTGTTTGCTTAGGGACTTCGCAGGGCTCTCTCCTTATTCCCTGTATGTTTCTGATATTACTGAACTTCATTCTCTTGATACTTAAGCACAATAATCTGGGAAAGACGATAGCTTTTACCGACAACACGACAATCTTATTTCATCTCGAACTGGTTAAACATTTTTGTGATATTAACACTTCACTTAATGTGGTTGAAAAAGCTGTTAAGGTTTTTAATGAATATGGATTGGTTATGAACATGAGCAAAATCAATATCTTAGTGGGTCGACCCGCTTAAAGGCTGCTTTAGTTACCCGATAGTTTTCGACTGTATGCCAATACGGTAGATCGTTCCCAGGCTGTAAGGTGTCTCGGTTTGGTATCATATGAGCATTTGTATTGGCATAATTACGTAAATCAATTGATGCCAAAATGTTTTGCCGTTATTGAAATTTTACGGAGATTAAGGAAGATAGGGGTCCAATTGAGGAACTTTTGACTGCCATAAAGCCTGCTTTACATTATTTTATGTAGTGGTATATTGCTGTGGGGTGGTGGGTACAGAGGCGTTTTTTTGAAGATTTAATCGATTATATTAATTTCACTCAAATAGAGTATGTACAAGATAGTTCATGTTATTATTAAACATAATTATTTGTTGCCCTGCCGTTCCACCGAGAGAAGAAGTGTAAAGATCTCCGTTGCAGTGCCGGACAATCAACCGCTTGGTGCTTAGCGCATTGCTGCGAGCAAAACCGACAAATACACTGAGTACTATATTCTTTATGAAACTCCCTACGAGAGCATACAAAGTGATGGAACCCGTGTACGATGTACCCGGTATATACATGCCTGTCATCACAGGCCACACTGGCCTACAACCAAGGAGACTTAAATACGTCGAACGTTCTTACCTCCGTCGCTGCCTCTGTGACTTTGCGTCGCCACTCTCCCAAAAAATGGTTAAGTGGCTCCGTCAGCGGCATACACAGTCTAAGCCAAAGCATCTCCATCATCGGCGACAATACATACACAAAGCGGCTTCTCGCCTTGATTGAAAGGCAGAGTAGCTTAAGCACGCCACTTCCCTCGACCAACATTGTGTCAAAAAACTAGAAACTACTCGCAATCCTTTTAATAATCAGCTTACAGAATATTTTCTTGAGCGTTCGCTCTGCCGCCACTCGCCGGTACAAATTTGGGTCAATTCTATAGTCGCCGTGTTTTCCCTTGAACAACAAAGAAAGTATAGCAATCTGCCAAACTGTGGGCATCCGCACTTCCTGCATAATTTTCTCGGCACTATTCTACGTGAGGGTTAAATAGCAGATTCGTCAAGTGACGCTCTACCTGGTTGTCACTCAGCGAGTGCCTTACCCGGTTACGAGAGCGGCTTATGTAGGCATGGGGCTTCCTTTCTGCTCATTCGACTAGACAGGCCTCCTATCGCCTAGCATGATCGACCTTGTAGTCATATGTAGGACTTCCTACCAGACGCATAGTTCTGTCTTCGCCTTGCTTGCAGCTGTGGATCTGCTCTGACCTTTGCTAGTCTCAGCAAGCCCAGTTGTTTTTCTATATCGGAGGCAACAAGTCCGTGTGAACTACGGCCGGGATCTCTGCGGCTTCCACACCACTTCCGACAGCAGGCATCCACGCCACTTCTCACCAATACACCCTCAATACCGACTGGAAAGGCGGCTAGATTGAATTGACGGGTCGGCTTTATCTGTGAACGTTTCTGCTGTTCCCACTCTAGAGCAGGGACGCGTAATACAGCTCGTACAGGTAGATGCTTTCTTGCAGCAAGCTCCAGAACTTCAAAGCTCTGAAATCAGTACTATCAAGATTATGAAACACTAACTATCTGGTACTGCCGCTATGGCAGACGTAAGTGAAGTTATTTCGTGCGTTAGCACGCACAAAACCGACATCATCCCCAAGCTGCAGGAGAACATCCCTTCATCAATTCTGCAATTTAAGTCACCTCCAACGATTGTTTGAGCCCTAATATCAAGACTCGAGAGTCCCACGAATACGATGCCTGTAACTTCTGCAGAATTAGATATCGGATGAAAGTGTCACATAGTATTTATCTTTTCTTATACATCGCATGGGGCACAAATAGTTACGTAGATAAACAGAAATCTCCTATTGGTATGCACAATCTCCAAAACAGGCATGACGGCCAACTGGTGAAACCCTTGCATCGCATGTAAATGCAGTTCTTTTCGCTGGAACGTTTCTACCAAGAGGGCAATGTCTATTTCTCGAAACAAATCATCTGGCATTAGATCCATTGCCCCTTTAAGACCCTCACAGTTATACAATAGTATTAGTCGAGGTATGGTTGTCTCCGAATACACCTCTATACCACTGTCTAGTCATTTCGAGGGGTAAGGACCGTTTTTAGCTACAAAGCTTTACATGAGCATTTTGTCGAATGAAGCGGCGCCGTTCCAGCGACGGAAATACACTCCTTCATCCATAAATTCTCCTTGGAGCACCGCACAAACTCCTTACTCTCAGGTACAAGCCAAAATACAGCCCATTTGCCATTTGTATGAAATTTAAATACTGCATCAACTTTAACATCGTTGTCGGCCAGCCAACCCCGCAGGTCCGCTGTCGACGTAGTTGCGCGCTGCCGATGGCCACCAAGTGACAACCAGAACACCAATTTCAGGCGAAATTGGCTGAACAATTAGAGTCGCAAACGGAGCAGCCTATGCCGGGTGCCGCCATCTTCCTTTATTATCAGGTTCAGGTCATTTAAAATGGTGCACTTCGTGACATTTTACCCCGACGGCGCTACGAGTCAGTTCTGATTTGTTCGCTGTCCATGATTGTTTACCAGTTTCTAAAACATATATTCTTGGAGTGGCCACGCTGGCCTACAGAACTTCTTGTGGTTTACTACTAGTGGATAAATGTTTTTTAAACATAACAACTATGGTTTTATTTCATTTTGAAGTTACAGTGGAATATGAATATCTAACTACTCTTGGGCTTGTGAGGGGTGCTACCAATCGAGCTTATCCTCGAGGCAGCCCCTCATTGTACCCATAATTGCTGCCGCATTGCCGCGCTAAACCGCCAGAGATAGCCGCTGGAGTAGAAAGTCGAAAGCTCGTTTGTCCCCCGTCGTGAGTTCAATTCGTTTGCCAATCTTCTGTAAAAGTGACCATGCCTCAGGGCCAGGTCCCCCTAGTGTCTCCAATACTAGTGGCACAAAAATGAACTCGTCGGTGAGCTGGGCGTATTTGTTGGTCTTTAGACGTTCAGCCTTGCGTGCTGCGGAGCCAGCGGCTGATGCGCTGGCCTCCATGTTCGAGGGGGCGAGCGTGTCGGTGACTGTAGCATCCCAAATAAGCGCCTTTCCCCTTTCAAAAGGGATAAGGGTGAGACCGTCAGGCCTCTTTCCGTCGCTTCTCAGGAGGCCGGTTGGCTCTCGAATACATGGCAGTAGAGCTGACCTTAAGGCCCGGGCGGTAATCTCGTTAATCTCGCTGTGACGGCTTTGACGTCCTTCGCTTCTGTTGCAGGGTTCCCCAAATGTCCACTTGTGCTCCGCACGGACACCGGTGTTCCTCCGTTAGTCTTGTTCCCAACCTCAAGCCGATGCACAGACGAAAACTTTCGTGATCAAGTAAAGTGCCAAGGTTTGAGGAAGGGATGGCCTGGAGCCATTTGCTAGCCCCTTTTTGGGCAACCGCCTGTAGTCGGGCTTTGTCTGCCGTGGACAGTGCATCGGACAGTAAACGCTGATATTTCTTGGATACTATGAGATCGTCATAGGACCTCTGCAGGTGTTTGTTTGCCTCTGGGAGTAGGCCTGCGAGGTTCTCGAATCTTGTATCAGCAGCTTTTTTGGCATCCTGGAAAGCCTGCAGGGCTATGGCCGGACTGATGTGCTGGACTGTAGCTTCTGAGGCGCATAATGAAGCAACGTGACAACTGGCTGTCAGATCTGCTGCAGAGCGGATTCCCAAACCTCCGAGTCTAAGAGGAAGGGTGGCCTGAGCCTAGTTGTTGTCGGCCAAGTTTAGATTGAGGAGGTCGCTAAGGCTGGTCCTAAGGCTATTGTCTAACTCCCTCAGCAGGTCCTGGTTTGCTCCGACGTCCGTGCTGCGGAGGAAGTGGATAATTCTCGATGAGCCCAACGATGATTTTAATAGGTGATATGCGCTATGGGGATTAAGCAGGTTTAGCCGGTTTAGGCGAGAGCAAAGACTCTTTATCTTACCTGCGAGTTCTGGGTGAGTGGCGGCCGACCCCACAGGGGACCCTAAGAGCGTCATATCTGCTGCCTCGACTTGTTTGCACCCCGGAAGAAGTGCCTCAAAGGCGGGTATGTTCGGGTGGCCTTTGTAAATAATTTCGCACTTCTGGGGGTTGAGCTCAAGACCACTCTTCTGACCGAAGTCAAGAACTCTCTTGATATCTGCCTGTACCACAGATGCTTCTCCCCCAATGGTGCCATCGTCTAGGTACCAGAGATTTAAGGGGGACTGGATAGAATTGACCAGTTCTTTGATTGCTAGGCAGAATAGCGGCGGACCAAGGGGGTCGCCCTGCTGCACGCCGCTGCGCGAGAAAATTGTTCTTTCACCGAATGAGAGCTCTGAACTGGATCTGTAGGTTTGGTCAACTAAGGGGGCTGCCTCTGGCCAATCCGTTTGTACAGTTTTTAGTATGTGGTCGCGACGGACCTGGTTAAAGGCATTCTTAAAATCGAGTTTGGCGGCGACGAAATTGTTGGGTGCGCTAGACATAAAAGCTCTTGTTGTGTGGACCACTGCTTCGATGCCACTAGGCGTATTGAAGCCAAGCTGGTGGGCCCCAAGCTTTTCGCACACGATATTTGTTCCTAGCTTGACAGTGATTTTTGCCGCAATCCTCCGAAAGACTGAGGAAATGACGATTGGACGAAATGACCCACTCGGCTTTTTAATTGCGATGAGGCGTCCACCAAAAATAATAGGGCGGATGGCCTCAGGCACTGTGCCATTTCTGATAATGTCAATCACTTTTGCTAAGTCACGCAGTAGACGACTGGCGATATTTGTGTTGGTCGTGGCAATGAGGTCTCTGAGGTGGCGCGGCCGCAGGCCGTCCATACCGGCGGTAGACCCTGCCGGAAAGGCTCGTACGGCCTCGCGAATCTCTTCTGAACTGGTGACTAGCGGCTCAGCAAGGGATAGTCTTGGTGGCAAGTCAAGGTCGGCCGGTTCACTAGGATGTTTGGAAGTCATTTCCACGAACGCTTCGGCTGCGCAAACAGGACTTCCCACAGAAAGCAGAGCTCTCGCAGCGCCTCCAATGTCGCCTTCGCCTAGTAGCCTGGTTGCTCGTCTAGCGGCAGCTTCGTCCTCGTTAGGTCGCTTGTTCCAGTGCTTCCTTGGGACCAATTCAGGTGAAGGCCCACTACCTGATCTATGTTCCTCGATTCTGTCTCTGAGGTATGTGGTCCAACTAAGATTGTTCTGTTTTCGTGATGGAGCTCTGAGAACTGTATGCGCGAAAACCAGTAGGTTGGCCCAGCTATGCGCGTCATTGTTTTGATGTACGAGTGAAAGTGTGTCGGCCAGCGCTACCGCAACTGCAGGACGGGCACTTTTAGGGATGGTGTCGAGCCGTTTGTATGTCTTTGTGTACTCGGCGAGTTTTTCGCGCAGGTGGGTACCATCAGTGTAGTCGACCGGATTGCTGACGGGGGGTAAAAATGGGTGTTCAATGTTCGAGTGTGCTGCCGTCATGTGCCGTTTGATTCCTCTTCTTGTAAAGTTCCTTTGGCAATGCGTACAAGTAACCCTGTTGTAGTGAGGAGCTGGGCTTAGGTTCCCTGTATCCGACCCGAGGCTGGATAAATGGTCCGTCTGCGGGAGGTTGTCCGAGTGGCTCGGACCGGCTTTATTTTCGGAGGCGTCTTGAGGCATTATGTTTCGGCCCGACAGATTTCTTCACTTCGAAAGCTGATAACAGCCTGATGACTGGTCCGAGAAGGTTTGCAAGGTTGCGAAGTGCGCTAGCAGCTTGAGGGTCAAGGCCACTTAGCATTTTTGCAGCGCTGGTGAGCCCTGCAAGAGGGTCTGCCTTGCGAGTGGGACGCGCCCTCGATGACGACAAGTCCACCCAGGTAGTGCCGGGAGCTCGACGATATTCCGCCTGGCGCGGGCGCATTCTGCGTCGGCGATGTGTCGGTTTCAAGGCCTTAAGTGGGGCAAGCGTAATAGTCTTATCGGACGTTCCATCCGAACTAGGAGCAACGATCTCACGGACCACTGAGGCGTAGGAACGAGGAGCGTTCTCATCTGTCTCGCATGGTGCCGGATTCGTCCGAGTCGCCGGTTTTTCTACAATAGTGGCCGCCGGGTAGTCGGACTGGACCTGACGAAGGACTCGTGCACCGGTAATAATCTTGCTCCTTTCCCAAGCAATGGCGTAGATCGGACATGAAGGAGACGCTGATCTGTGTGCACCTCCACAGCTTGCGCATTTTGGAGCACTTTTACAGTCCTTGACTAGATGTCGGTTACTGCCGCAGTTCACACATGCTACTTGACCGCTGCAAGAGGATGCGTGATGACCTAAGCGCTGACATTTGAAGCATCTTGAAGGACGTGGTGGCTCGACTGTCACTGCGTGGGTCTGAAATCCAAGATACACGGTGGCCGGCGGGGCTCCCTTGAACTTGAGCAGCACCTTTCGTGTAGGGATGGCCGCCTGTTGTAGGCCGAGACCTGCTCGTCTGCAAATGCGTTTTACTTCTATGACACCGGCGGAGCTAAATTAAAAAAAGCTAAAAAAAAAAAAAAAAAAGTGGATAAATTATTTTCTTTGGTGCCTGGATAGAGAAGGCGGCTACGTAGAGCGACAATATTTGCCAACCAGAAAGAAATTCAGGTGTCATTCTTGCCGGATTGTGCCGGATGCCGCATATTTGGTACGCGCTAACTGGCTGCATAAGATCTTTCTCCTTTGTGAGTGTTTTAGTGCAGGAATTAAAAAAATGTCTTGCTTCCGGCTTTAGTATAACGGACAGATGAGGGTACTGGGAGGCGTTGCGAAGTGAAGAACAGTGGGAATGCTATTTGATTCATGCGTTATAGGAACCATATTATAAATGTCGGCAATACTATTGTGTTGAGTGTATTTCCTTGCTACAATGTAATGTATCATACTGAGGAGCTGGATCATCTGTCTACATACTTGAATATATGACCTTGCAATTGTGTAAAATTGCCTAATTTTATAGAATGTCATTTTTTCAAATACCTACGTATTTGTAATGCAGTTTCTCAAATAAACGATGCTCTGAATCTGAATATGCAGCATATGCTGTGGCTAGCGGCACCTGTTTACTATTTGTTTTCCTCATACACATACAAACCCTCCCTATTATTCGTGTAGTCATACTCGCGCACTCTTACGTCACAATTGCATGTTTTTTGCTTTCTTACGTCACAGTTGCAGGCTTGTTCTGCTTTCTGTTGGGCTGCCGTGGGCAGCTCCCGATTTACTGAAGAATTCTGAGTGCAAACGAGGAAATGTGGCGCAATGCGTCTATAAAACGCGCCTGGTCGCATAAACATCTGATAGTTCCATAAGACGATGATAAGACGACAGTGATAACGATGGTGAACAACGACGAGGAAAAACGGTTAACAAAAATGTTATCTACACGTATGTATGGCAGGGAGTAGTTATCGCCTATATCTCTGTAAGGTTAGCAAAACCTGAATGGACGACAGGTCGAGAAGGGATGCACGGGAGACGCAGTTGAACTTCGGGTTCCTTCCTGTCTCGTTTGTGACTTGGCTTCCTGCATGCGTCCACACTGTGGTGTACGAAGAGGTGGCGAGCAGGGGGGGGGGGGGGCGTTAACGACAAGCACGTCGGCAAAGTCGCCCAGGACGCACCTGTCCAGGGCCATCAAGGCTATACGTGTAACGACGATTGCACGGGCCTGAACATCGCCGAATTGAAACAAAGCCGGTACAGCGGCAGATGGAAGAGTAAGGGCAGGTAGTTGGGGAGCCTGCGCGGACGCAAGGATGCCTACGTATGTTTCTCACACAGCTGTGGTTGGCGTGTGATAGGAAGCTAGGCAGGAACTTCTTCTCTGGGCCGACGGCAGCAGATGGTCGTGCATTCATATTCCGTTCCACGCCGTTGTCATTCAGACATGGCTTAGTCGTGCGGTCGGCCATATCGCCACAAACGCCACAACCCTGTCGAACTGGAAAAGCACGGTGACTTCTATATCTGGCCTCTGCTGCTCCAATTGTTGTTCATTATAACGTCGTCGCAGGCTGCTGTTGTTGCTAGCGTTGGTTTTTTTTGTTGTTGTTACTGGCGTTGTTTATGTCGTAGTTGACGTTGCGTTTGTTTGGAAGGCCCAATTTATCAAAAAACGTATAGACCCATAATTTTTTTTTATTTCATTGCACACGAAACCTTAACGCCGGTTCGACTCTGCTACGGCAAAAAAAAACAAGTTCCTTGTTCGTAGGCATCGAACCAGTGATCAACGCCACATTTCTGCGTACCAGATACATTTACTAATTGTAGACTTTGTACCTAGAAGAAATGGCAAGTTAAAAATGAATGCTAATTTACGTAAAAATGCAATGTATCTAGAACGGCTGATTGCCGAGAAGCCAACATGCAATACGAAGAAAAATTGCGGAAGGAACTAGAAAACTTCGTATAGTGGAAGAAAGTAGATTTTAAAATACAAAGTCTATTTTAGATATGTAAATAAAAAATTAACAGGAAAAGAAAACATTGCGACTTTTATTATAGATCGGGCAGTCCTCATTGACGATGCTTGTCGAGCCCGGTGGCGTGGCTACGCGACCGGAGGAGACATATAGGTTCGAGCCCTGCTGTTGCACATTTGTATTTTTGGGGCCCCGTCTATGAAGCGATGCGAAAAGCAGTCCCGTGGACGTTAAATCTTGGCTGATGGTCAGGCCGAAAACAGCAGCCTGTCGTTACTCTTATTACGGAAAGAAGGGTCCAACGTCAAATAAAGATCATTTTAGACCTGTAGCTCAATCATCAATCGCATGTATCATCTCTGAAAACTACTAGTGGATCATATTTTTATTTTCTTCAATCCAATGTAAAACCTGTACAAAAGCATAGGTACTTGAATGTTGATACTTGCTATATAATTGAGTGCTAGTTAGCTTACCTGTAAAGAGTTCTGCGTTCGCGTAAACAATAGCTTTAGTAAGTCGGGTGCGTGCCCTTCTGGCGTTTCATAGAAATCAAACCTTGGCCTACTTTTATTTTGTATATCTATTTCAGATATTAAAAACGTTATACCTGAATCGGTAACGTATAAGCTTGATGTTGATAATCTGAAACTACATGGATCTTTTAACACCGCTAACGAATAACAAATTCTACAGAGTACGATTAAGACGGTTTTTAAATGGTATAAAGATAACGAATTGCTGATACTAGTGTCGAAATATGCAATATTATGTTTAAGGAAAGCCCATAACTATATTCTACATTAGGAGGACAATTGTTTTTATTCAATCACATTGAAGCAATAGAAAGTGTACCGAGAAAATTCCTTCGTCGTTGAAGGGTAACATTGCCTTAAATTCTATTGTGATCAGCCCTGTTTGGGAACTGCAGTCCATTGCGGATTATCGGTATGTACCATCGTAATATAAACGCGTCGTATACGTATAAATCGTCGTATAAATAAGATGTTTTTGTGGCGGATGGCCAGGGCACTGAAATTGAAAACGCTAACAGAGCAAGTGTTGGCGTGCAAGTAAACTAACTGTTGTATGTATCTATGTCACGGTTAGTAAAATATAAAATTGTCCCCCTTTTGACAAAATAATCGAGGAACTCTTGCAGAGACTTGCTTTGAGAGCTACACATCTGGTGTACCAGCGGCTATAGTCGGGGAAGATAAGAGCTAACGGCCGTGAGCAAATGGTCTTGAAAGCGTTTTAGAGGTCTAGCTAATCGATAACATTGTCAAATATATATCTTTATAAAAAATGCCTGTTGCGCATACCTTAAGTAAACAAAGATATAGACTTTATTTACGTAGGTAACTGACCTGGTCACCCGTGTTGGCTACGAGGAAACCGATGCCAAGTCTTTGATGAGCTGACTGGGATGGGGAAAAAGCTAGGAGCAAGCATACTGTGCTACAAACCCCGACATGTATACCTTACCCCTCTGATAGTATGCTCAGCTTTGAAGCTTCATACAATAGCGACTTCGCGGTTCAGCTGCTTGATCCGAAAGCCAGGAGCACCCAGGGTTTTCAAATGCGAGAGGGCAGAATTCGTGGGGATACCCGATTGATGAGCATTTTCTCACTTGTTAGTCTCCGCAAGTGTATATATAGTTATATATATATATATATATATATGTTGCAGCATTATCTAGTTAGTTTCTATGTACTTAGTATTTTCTTTATCGGCTAAGGTACTTCGTACATTCTTAACACAGGAATAATGTAGCAGTTCCTCTAGGTCGTGCTCGCTTGGCGCCAGTCCAACCTACGTTGGGCCATCAATTAAGCCACCAACGGCATGCTGTTTGGGGTTTTTTGGAAATTCAAGGATATGGCAGGCGGCTAAAAAATATACGTAAATTGGCAGCAGTAGTAAGATATTAGGCATGTATATATAAATAGAATGCAAGTAGTAAGATAATAGAAGAAATTGTCATGAAGACAGATGAACACCACCTGACCGTCAGAAAACAAAAACATCTATGATATGGCTGGAAACTCTGCGTTATGTTTTGCAGGGCCGTCTGTTAGATTGGCGACCTTTGAACATAGCAACAGCTGTAGTAGCACTACTGTGGGATTTCTGAAGGTTATTAAGGTCGCCATGCGACATTGTGAGGTCTTACAGTCAGTACCCGTGCTAACAAAAAATAAACCATCAAACCAATAAGCACAGTCGTACAATCGAAACGCTTAAACGCCTGTGTGCGCAAGAGTGCTACCCTTTTTTAAACATTTATTTTAATTGTTTTCTGTTAGACACTTAGTAAGATGGCTTAGCTTTTGCCTTGCATTCGGGAGACCTGGCTTCGAGACCTAGACCGGCCACTTTTGAATTGAATATCAGGGCTCCCAATTTAGACAAAGTGAATGCCGGGAGGACTAGAAATCAGCCACGACATAAAAAACGGGCATTAGCTTTACACGGAGCAAAACTAATAAGGACAATGAAGAACTTTGGAACGTCTTCAGGCTCCTGCCGTAAAGCTAGGTTCCGGAGTTGGTCATAGATGGGAATAAGACATTTGTGGAGATTTTACGTAATGTATTGATTGGCATGCACATCCCTCATTGCACGTGTTAAACAAAACAGTAGTAACAATCCTTTAACAACAATAAAATATTTTCACGTGAACAAGTTAACGTAAATAGTGCTTTCACATATTTCTGTTTTACAGAGTTTAATCAAGAAACATGCTCCGTTGTTGCCTGTCTAGTGCAACAAGAGCACAACGCAATCGTGAAATCTTGCACGTGTTAAACAAAACAGTAATAACGAACATTCAACAACGATCAAATATTCCACGTAAACAAGTTAACGTAAATAGTTACGTACACTTCACATATTTCTGTTCTACAGAGTTTGATCAAGAAACATGCTCCGTTGTTGCCTGTCTAGTGCAACAAGAGCACAACGCAATCAGCTTTGAGCTCCCGCCTATTCAATGCTTACGTACTGAGAGTCTGCACATACCTGAGAATGAGTCTACGAAAATTTGAAGCGGGCTATAAAGCGACTAGAATATAGGTAACAACAAATCCGGACTTGCCCGAATGGCCTGTTGGAGCCTGCCGTGGGGAGTGTGGGGTGATGATGACGACATGCGAATCATAATGAAGCTGAGGTGGTCTCGAAACGAGCATCTTCCTTGATCTGTGTCATACGTGCGAAGGGCAATGAAACTGAAGTGTCGATCAGTTTGCGGGTCCGAAATAGGGAAACACAGAGATAGAGAGATGGATAGATAATGTCATAAGAGACAACAGTAAAGCCAAGCAAGGGGCAGAAAAGCAAGACCCGGGGTAGGTGACAGAGGAGGATCTGGACACCTAGAGCAAGAGGGAGTATTCGGAGAAACGGACGAAATCCTTGCGAGATCCGAAATGAAGAGAGGCCTCCAGGGGAATCCCACATTCACAACGACAATGATGATCATGCGATCATGGATGATTCCCTCGTTCTGTCGTTGCCGCTGCCTTTGCTACGAACGTTGTTACTACCGTTAACAGTAGCAGCAGCAGCAGTTCTTGCAGCCTGAATCTTGCAATGGCGCAAATGCCAAATGGTCATGGGTTTGTCTTTTTCTGTCTGTCTCTCTCACTTGTTCTCTCTCTCTCATAGGCACTACCTCTCTCTCTCTCTATCAAAATCATGTTGACTGTGGCCCACTTCCCGGCTCAGGAGCTCCACTGTAGCTGGCAAGCAAATGTTCTCTCTCTTTCCCGACGCTGTCGATCCGTTTTGTATAAGGATTGCCCATTGCCAGCGAAGTCTCGGAGCAGCAAGCTTGACTGAGACGCCCACTCTGCACAGATCTGCGATGAGTAGGAACATATGAACGGGCAGGCCTTGTCGGCAGACAGAGGCGGCAGGAGATGGCACGGCCGTGTCGTGAACAATTCACCAACAGATTACCGCAACCGCCGTTGCTTCGTTTCGACGCCGCCCGGCTTGGCCGTGCAGTGATACCAGGAAAGCTGAACGATGGAGCTGAACGGCACGGATGAAACAGTACTGCTACGGGAAGCCGCGAAGCAGCGCTGCGAGGTGCAACGAAGATCGAGAGGAGAAGACGCCATAGAAATCGCTAGAAGAGGAATATAGGTAGATAGAGAAAGAATGAGCGTGTAAGGGCGTGAGGGGAAGGCTGAGCACCGGGACGCAGCATAGAATAAGTGCGAGGGGGCAGACCACACACAAGTACAAAACATACCAAACGGTGAAACAAGAGCGAACATCAGAGATTGGTAGATTGGGAGAATAGAGAGTAAACGAGTTAAAGAACAAAAGCCGACCGCGAAAGACGAGATTGCAAACCCGAGGCGCATTGGCGCAACGATTGAAGTCGTGAATGATGATACCAAGTAGATAGGAACATTTGCTCATTTAAACAAATGTCTATCTTCCTTGTTCGCACATTCATACATGCATACGTATATGCTATATATATATATATATATATATATATATACAAGTATGCATACAGACAAATATACGTTTACATTTATGAATATGACTCGCTTGTGTGCTTTTGCATATATGCGCGTGCATTCGTTAAGCATTCGGTCCTCTCTGTCAAGGAAGAAATCAAAATGACTTCAGACGTGCGCGCATTTTTGCTGCTACAGGACTTCGCTCAATGAGCCGGGGAAAAGGACACCAATGGCTCCCTTGTTGAAGTATCTCCTAGTCTCGTTAACTTCGAGCTGCGCGTTTTCAAATTTGTTCATTTTAGAGCTGATTATTTTTCCGCATTTAGAATGAGTTTCTCTTCTTGTACATATGACAGAGCGTTTATGACGGCAGTTGTGACTTAGCTTCACAAAATTTCAAATATGGACGGCTATATTGGCTTTTGCTGATTTTGTGCAAATATTTGTCGTTAGTACAGTCGCGACACTGAAATCTTACGATTATGTGTCTTGCGGAATCACCAAGTTCGAAATGGTTTGAGAGCCCAACACTTGTTAAATTATGGGTGTACGTAAAACATTTTTATTCTCGATGCTGTAAAAAGCGCACTTGGAAGCTTCGTCTCGTATCAAAAACGCAGTGTGCAGTTTGCGTTATAAAAGAATTAGCAGAAAATAACAACACTATCTGCGTCACGTTGAGCATTGCTTGCATGTCGAATGAATCCGTGTGTTTACGAGGGAACACACTTCTGTAGTAAGATCGTGGCAAGAATACGGCGAGCTAGTGACCCAAAAAAATATGACGTGAATCTAAAAGATTTGATTTAACTTTCGTGTCGAGCTAAGCGGAGCCACAGGGCCTGGTTTAGAGTATTGACCCAGGATAACATATGCCAAGTCAAAGCAGTCGGCCATGCGATTTACAGATTTGTCTAGAACTACCACATAAAGAAATAAACCTCAAAGCGATATAATGTAAAGCAGCCTTATTTTACACCTTCCATTTTTGCTTGCTGCTGAGTTCCACGACAATACAATAGTGATTGGTTGGCGGGACGGAGTAGAAAAATAACCGGCAACCTTGACACTAGGGTTTGCGGGTTCGATCCCGATGCGTCTTATATACATCTAAAGCAATCTTTATTGAGGTTTTTAGATTTTTATAACACTAATAATGACCCGAATCCGCCAAACACTATGCTATAGGACATATAGGTGAGCAGCTGAGCGCTTCATATATAAATGAGCAGCCGTTGAAGGTCCAGCCTAAAGCTCCGTCTGGAGGTCTAACGCCTACAAAGATGTAACAGAATTACAAAGCTGCACAAACGCTTCGCAGCAGTACTACACGATATTATTTAATTGATAATCTTCCTCTCGGAGCATATACGCTTGGTCGTGCACTTTCCTAAGCAGGCTAACTGCGCAAGCACGCCCAAAAGTCTGATGTCTCGTGGAAGTCTACAAACACATGTGTAGCTAGCGGCCTAGTGAAGGTCAGCAGACGTCATGCTCAGAGAGAGAACGGATGTCTACGTAGGCATGGCATGATTAAGAAAACAGGCAGGTTCGAAGAAAATCATTACATTAAGATACCAATGAAAGACCTGTACGACAGGGCCAATGACAGCAAACACTGCAAACGGTGCCACATAATAGTGGCTCGATAAACGAAAGAGAAAAACTCGAGGATATTTTGGCACAAGCAGTAGTCCCTTCCGGTAGGCATGCTTTGTTAGGGCTAACTCAAGTCGCTGTGGCGGTTCCTACATATTAGAATAAGCATGACTCGTTAAAAAAAAACTGGTATTGTAGATTCATGATAGTCTACGTTCTTTTAAATGAACTGTGAGCAAATAATATTTCCTTGATAAATGCATTATTTCTTGGTAGTAGGATGGACATCCGATATATATTATTAGAGGAACTTAAAGTCTAAGTCTTGTTCGCAGTGGTACAAGATAAGGCAATGTAGTTGCTCCTGCGGAACATAGTAACTGCAGACTGGCCTGTAAGGCAGCGACGATGTTGTATAAAAGAAGTTTTCGACTACATCAACGGCTCTGATTATATTTATTGTATGTACTCTTAGAAAACCCACAATGCTCGTATTCTTGCATACCCATTTTGCATTTGAAAACGTTGTTTATCTTATGTCCTTTCTTTGGAGATGCTCGTATGTAGTAGAACCAACGCTTTGCTAAACTGTATGCAACCCCTCGAAACTGCATTTTAGGCAAATACCTTAGAAGGTCAAATAGAATAGATTCTTATAATACTACAGTTATTTATCCGTTTATATGCATATATATAGGAAAACAGGTGCATTTTAATTAAATCAATGGAACAAAAACTACAGCTATTTGTAATTTAGCGGATGCTCGTTGTATTCTGTGATGCTGCTGGCATTGCCACTGAACAAGCATAATTGCATCTCTTGTGGTAAGCTCGTACAGTTTTACCTCTTCCTATCTTCAGTTTATTCTAACGCACACATCTGCACATAAGTATAGACAAAACAGCTCGACGATGCGCAAAACGAAGCATACGCATGAAGAATGTTTGGCAATTAAGCTGTACACTTCGCATAACCTTAACGCAAAATTCAGCGGTTGTCAGCTGTCTTAAAGAGCCGACTGCCGGTCTAGCTAATGGCAATGCCTACGACCACATCAAATACGACGATGGCCCATTATCAACGGCAGTAATAAGAGCAACAACAACGCAAACAACTGCGACAACAACAACGTCAACAACGCAATTCATAGAAAAAAGAGTGGAGATTAACTCGACACCTGTGTAAAGTATTATCACGATTATTCGTAGTAGCAGTAGTAGTGAAGTCATTAAACGAAAAGTTTATGAGCGACATGCTCGAGGAATGCAGTGCCAATTAGAAGTGTTATAGTTGTAGCAGTAGTAGTAGTAGTAATAAATGGAGGCCGTTGGCTTGCGATGGCTGTCGGTTTGGCTGTTCGGCTCCGTATGGGCGGCGCGCCCTGAGCTGACGACCAGCCCTTGGATAGTGGATAGCCGTGTTGGCGGTAAAATTTTGCATCGTTGCAAGACGAGCACAGCCGCGCCGTCCGGAGGCGGACAAGGCCTAAGGAAATAGGCACACTGCAGTGCCTTCGTCAGAGTTTCGACGAAAGACAGCGAACGAAATTCCTCAGCGTGGACGCCCCTGGTGCCACTGCCGTCGTCGTCAGCAGCAGCAGCGGCAGCGCTTTTCCTGTTTTTCCTGGAGTCCATTCGTTCCTTTCTGTCCGCTAGGACGTCGCCTGCCTCGAATGCATCGGTCGTTAACAGAGTATTGCCCCCCCCCCCCTATGTATATATAGCCATATGCTTGCGGGTGCGAGCACCTTCTGCCTAGCCATTTCTTCTTTTTCCTTTTCCTGCAAGGCACCCCTTTTTGCCCCTCGTCTTTCCCCTTCGCCAGCCACTCCAGGCTCGCGTCTTCTGTTAGCACGTATTCACTCATTCTCTCCTTTTCTCTTTATGTATATACACCGCGAACGTATCCGCAACGTCAAAAAGTACTAAGCCACTAAAAGTGGTAGTTACTACTAGATAGAGCGTTGTGCTATGTAGGAAAATGTGCGAGCGGCACACCACACTGTCTGTGGAAAGCTAATCTAGTGCTAGTAATAGTAGTAGTAGTAGTTTGCCGGAGTCGTAGTAGTTGACATTGGCTACCTGCTGTAGTTAATCCCCACCAGCGGCAACAACAGCAGGAGTCAGTTCCCGAAATGCGTTCCCGGGACGAATTCCCAAATACCATCGGGAGGTAGATTTCCTTTTACGCCGAAAGCAGTTCAAGGGTCTAAGGATGCTTGACAGCTGAAGACGGATCGCATATCAGCACATGTGTGTCATTAGTTCTCACTTGTTGTTGTTGCTTTGTGTTGTTGTTGTTGTTGTTGTTGTTGTTGCTTTTGCTGTTGTTGTTGTTTTTGTTTTTGTTGCTGTTGTTGTGATGTTGTTGCTGCTGCTGCTACCACCCCAGCCGTCTTTGTTTCGTACATTGCGTTTTCTTTCGCTTGGCACCAAATGCTCACGCCCACTGCGCGCCTCGCTATTGCCCGCTCATACATATGCTGGTACCATCTTAGTGTCGATGTTGCTTCAAGGGCTTTGTGTCCGAGCAACCTATCTCGACCGGCTTGCCCCCCCGTCCGTTAAGCCGCCGTAGGCCAAGCCAAAGCGGGCAAGCGAGTCTGCCGGCCTGCAAGCCACCCAAATGCATGCCTTTAAGGGCTGTCGCATTTCTTTGTAGATGCCGGCCGATTCCCATAACAGCGTTGAAATGGTGCGCGAGAAGTCTGTTTGTAGCAAAAAAGCGGCCAGCAGGACCTGAGGAGTCAGAGGGTGGGGTGCCCAGGGGGGGGGGGGGGGGGCGGCGGCGAGGGGCTAAGGAACGCTAGGCGTGTAGCTGCTATCTCTTGGCCACATGCTCTGTTGCCGCGTGGCCAGTTGCGCCAATTGGGTAGAACAAATGCGAACTGGGCACCAGCCTACTACAGCTGCTGCTAGGCGGCTGCGAGAGGTCGGCCAGTCGTATGTAGATAGGGTAGTAGGCACAAGTTGTTCGCTGACCGAGAAGTCACAGCCGCTGACTTCACTAGGGCGCTGTGGTCTTGTACCAACAGTGTGAATGTATGTTAGACGTGCGTCGATGTCGGCCCCCGTATACATCCACTGTTATATATATATATATATATATATATATACTTGTACCGAGCGCAGTCTACTACACGAATCAAGCACCGGTGCATTCAGACGTTGCGGGCAGCAGCAGCACGACGACGACGACGACGACGACAACAACAACAAAGACGATGCCGACGACGCCGTTGGCGACGACCACAGAAAAAGGCAGCCTCGGCACAAGCAGATTGGGGTAAGGGGGTGAGAATCACCGCAGCGGAGAGTGGCGCAATCTTCAAGCCGACCGCAGCTTGAGCGCGGCCGTGGAGAGGTGGCAGGCGGCCTGGTAGGCGATAAAGGGCGATACTACAAACAGCCGCTCCCCTTGTAGTATCCGGGCTCGCCGCTGTCAATACACGACCGACCACTTTACCACCTCGCCTCTCTGGCCGCAAGTGGCGTCCTCGCCACTGCGGCTCTCTAGCAACTCCCGCTGCCACAACTATTACGATCCCTACTAACACCGCGGCTACTCCTTTGTGCTACTACAGCTACTACATTGCTATGCTACTACTGCTAGCACAACAACTTCTGCCGCTCTGATGAACTCTAGGACTTCTGCTATGATGTCTCCTACTTCTACTACAGCGAGTGAGGACCAATCGCAGCTACTGGCCCTCACAGTAGTAGTAGGAGCAAGATCTCGTCAATGCCTGGAATTGACGAAATCCCCGAGACTGCCAGAGACTCCGGGCCAGGAGAAGAAGCCGGGCAGGCAGGCAAGCTTCGACGCGGCAAGCCCGACGACAAACCGTGTTGTTTGTCTATTTGAGTGGCACATGCGGTGACAGTGTCGTTGTAGGCGGGGAAAGTAGCGTTGTTCATGGTAAAAGTGGCGTTGCAGTAGCGGTGTCGTAATCGTGAATTCGGCCCCTAGCGCGCTTGCTAGTGATGTGTGGTTGCAGTCTACGCCGCCGAACCCCCCCCACCTCTTCCCCTGAAAAATCAACCACGGCCTTGTATCTTTTGCCTACACAGTCTGTCTGGCCTACGTCCCTATAAAGCGAAGAACGAAGAAGAGGGTCCGAGGAAAAAGCGAAGAACAGATAAACCCCTGTCTGCTATAGGTGGACTCGTTCTGCCGTCGCTGAGCAGTCGGTCGACCCGTACGCAGCACGTAGGATTTGTGGCAGATGAAGTCTATGAAGCGCGTGATTGGACATTACAGACAGGAAAACATGGGACGGTGGTTATAAGTAAAAGGAAAAACGAGGGACAGAAAGAGAGTGACAGCCGTGAGCTTCGTTTCGTTAGGGCTAAGTTTTCCAGTTTACGCGAAACGGAGAAGTAACAATCGGCACTCCTTGACGCCAGCAAGTCTGCAGTCAATTACGTCGCGTACAGGGTGCAGTTAATAGTCGGAACTACTTCTTTTGAATTCCACGATATGGGCAAATAGCTTAACCTGGTATACCAGTACGCATGGCCATCATCATACTGTACTACATTTCTGTTTTAGTTTGTTGTGAATAGAGCCACTGGCTCAAGCCATAGATTTAACTTAATATGAAACTGTTCTGCGGGTGTCCTTTGGGCACCTACTTTTAGCGAACTTCAGTGTGTGTTCCCCCTCTGCTTTTTTTGGAGTTGTAAATAAGCGTCAAACTACGCTGGTACTTCTAGACTACTTTGTCGTTCAACAGATACTCTAATGTAGATGACACCCTCGAATAATCTACTTCAGCCGCCCTTGAGCGAGTGGCCGCTTGAAATGGTTGTCGGCCATTACTCAGCTACTTGGTAAAAGCAGGCTAACTACGACGCATTGTCTGCCTAATTGGGCCGCAGAATTAACGTCGTTCTGCAACCACGCGGAGGGGGGCTTCTTTCAGCGAACATTCGTCCTCATACATCATATGCTGTCTCCCGTTCTCTTGAGACTAATTTGACTTACATAGAGTCTGCAATGGACGTTGTTTAGGGTCCACCGAGCATTAGTGTGCCATTGTTATGGCATAGCCGCGCAAACAAAAAATAATTGTTGATAGACCTGCCGGGGCAGAGAAGATAACGTCTGTTTGAGGACTAACATCTATTAATATATTCTCAGAAAAAATAATGATATAGTTAAACTCAGATATCGATAGAAATCTGTAATATGAGATGAATCCAAGCTGAATAGAAAACATGCGCATTGATGTATACGTTGCAAGGTATATCAATATGTGAAGTACCGAGCAAGATGGCTTAGTGGCAAAAGCCCTTGCTTTGCATTCGGGAGGCCTGGGTTCGAGACCCAGACCGGCCACTCCTAATTTGGTTTTCATGGTTCCCAATTTAAACAAGGTGAATGCCGGAGTGGATTTAAAATCGACCATGATCGAAAAAAAACGGGGAGCACAGATGTCTCAATAAAAGGAGATGGTGCATTACCATCAACCCCCCCCCCCCCATTAAAAAAGTAAGTATGAAAAGAGACTTACAAATCGCCTAAAATAAAGTAGTCGCATGTTCAGACTACAGCATCAGAGACTGACCGTCTTACAAGCTCGACTAAAGGCGGTCAGTCTAGCCCCGAAACGTGCAGAACCTCATGATAATAATAAAATGCGTATGATTCCAAATAGAACAATAACTTCATCGACAAATCATAGGCCAATTCCATAAAATATTCAGATATAACAATATTATAATTGTATTGCTTAGTATAGGAACAATATGTAATAGCCCGTTCATTATAACAGCTATACGGCTTACAACAATATAATGAGCAGTTTCTTAAAGAAATAATAAATTTGATATGAATAAACACAATGTTAAGAGTAGGGTGATATAAAAAGTGTTTTGGCAAGTCATAAATGGCTCCGAGTCGACTAAGGAACAATTTCCATGGTTTATGAAACTTTAATTCTAAAGTTATGAAACAATAATACTAGGCTATTTTGCTTTACCACACTCAGCTACACTTTTCAGGCGAAACTATTCGTTATGTGCATTGCGCAGCTATTTCCTGTAGACCACTGAGCAGTTACTCAGACAGTACTAGCCGTGTCTTACACTAAGATATTTTATATGCTCGCTAGTTGTGCAGCAGACTGTTAGACAACCGCCTTAAACCCACCCCAACGGACCAGCGTAAACTAAACACATTGATCATTTCCGGAAATTTGGTTAAGCGGGTACAATCAGCGAACGCATTGCGGGGTCCATCTTCTTAGAGAGAAATTCTCCGGTGTCCCCAACAGTCTCTGTAGCAGCACGGCCACTGATTCTCAGCAATTTATGTCATCTATTCTCTGAATGAGCATGGCTCAAAAAAACAATCCATATCGGGAATCGAACCGCCGGTAGATGACAACCATGCTTAGCGCAGTATTCACCTACAACACGCCGCAACTATGTAACTACGTCTGTATATATAAGAACTATATTCAGCCAGAATTTTGTGTTTTGATTAGCACATGCAGCCGTGCGGAGAAAATTACTTAATAGGAATACAAATCGTCTTGGAAATGTACCACCTTATTTTAAATTATGCTGTACAAGAAGATAAGTGAAGTAACTCACAGAATGCATAGTTGTACTCATTGATATAATTCGGTTTATATTCAGATCTTACAAACTTGCTATTGTTTTGGTTTGTCTTGCGCTATGTTTCCCGTGATATCGACAAATAGATCAAGACTATTGGTTTATTATGGTTTTTTTTTTCCGAATAAGCATTAACGTGTCAGATAAATTTTGATAATAGTTAGTAAAAACGTCTTTTTGTCTGAACTGCCGCTATTTTGCTAGCTACTGTGGGTCCTTCTATTGATTTGCAATTCTGCTAAATCGTGCATGTGCTAGAAATCGCGTGGAATAGCTAGCGATTCGACTCTACGAGAAATTACATGCTATTGTTTGGGGTAGTTAAAGTGTTACAACTCAAAGATCTGCCAAGATCTAACTAAGCTGCGCATCGGTTCATAAGTTCATATTACAGCACCTGCAGGGAAAAGTTACGAGAGTGGTCTTGAGGAAATTGGACGCAACACGATTACTGGAAGAGGTGTTAGTATTGTAATATATAATCTAAGCCATTCAGAGATCGTTTTGGTGATTCTTTCACGAGTATGTTGTATGCTAAGTTATTGCGTGACATCTGGTAGGAGATGCAAATAAACATTTCCTCTGTACAGTACCGTTCGGTAAAATTGGAGGACATGTCTGTGCTCGCGCCAAGAAAGCTTGAAGTTAATTTTTTTAATTAATACATTTGTGCAACGCATTTATATAAAAGCAGCTACTAAAAAAGGTTCGGGATCACAATATTTCAATATGCCTTTAAGGAATAGATGTCGCGCGCATAGGAGTTGGTGCTACAATATATAGGCAGAAAAACGCAAGCTGCCTGTCCATCTAAATAGTAAAATGAGGTTATTAAGCACAAAAGCAATGCACTTTGCAAGGCATAACGCGTGTCGTATTTCATATTAGGTAACTGTTGATTATCATTTGAACGCCAATTTACGTGGGAAGAACGCACTTGTAGATCAGGCTTTTGCGAAGATACTTTGATGAAGGGCGGTATACAATCAATTAATCGAAGTCCTAACTACTATTAAGCTGGTGCCAACTTTCACGTCAAAACTGCGGAGTCCACAAAGTCGAAGGGCTTGCCCTGTGGCACAGCAGTCAAATACTGAAGCTACTGAACCACCTCCGCACACTTACACAATATATATATATATATATATATATATATATATATATATATATATATGCATACCGAGATAGATTGCAGCAGCCATTGTCGAAGTGTGTGTTCCCTTCTGGCTGCAGAGAGACAGGGAAAGAATGTGCTTTCAACGTGAAGATGGACGACGCTGGCTGTGTGCGTCTCGATGAATAGTTAGTTGATCGCGGCATCAGCGGTAGCTAAATGTTATTTCTGTCGTTGGACACGCTCTGACGGAAAAGGTCGAGACGATGAGCCGAAGGTCCAATCCGAGGCTACAGTAACAGCAGTACAGGAGTGGCTGGGCGACGGCTTTAGAGAAGCGCTCGCACGGCACGGTCATTCTACGCAACCATTTAGAAAATGCCTTCGATTGCAAACGAGCCGCTGGCGGCACCGTAGGGCTCGATAGGGCTAAAGTGCCAGTCGCGCTGAATTTTGGCCTCTTACGATCGCCAGAGTAATCGCGCTAATGATTCTCCGCGAATAGGCGCTAATGCATGTATGCAACCGTCTTCGATGCGATTTGGTGTCCTCGTCTTCGTTCGCCTTTTCTTCTCTTATACTCTCGATTTTTCTCTCTTCCTTTTCTCTCCTGCCTAAACCGTAGATAAGTGAACTCTCATCTTCTCCCCCTCTCGGTCATGTCTTCTTCGTTTCTCGACTTTCGCTCAACGAATGAACACCAACCAATGTACAATAAATAGATCCTTGACTGTGCGGAAAATAACACATCAACGACGCGTCGTGTTTCCAGTACTTAGCTCGACCGCTAGCATGGCGGTAGTAGCGTATTGACGACATGTCCTAGAATGGACTGGAATGCGGAAACGGAAACACGGCTCAATAGTTTCAATGCGACAACTATTATTACTACTACTACTACTACTACTACTAGTATTGGTAATATTCCTTACACTCTTTCCGCATAACAGACACTCGCACTACATCATGAGTGAACAACACCAGCTACTCTGATCACATCGTTTGTTAGCATTGGGCATGTTTTTGTTGTTCCTTGGGAATTTTCTAGTCAAGGCATTGCTTTTGTTTTTGCCGAAAGTGTTCATCGTTAGATGCGGTCATCGCTACGCTTGCCAGAAAAAGGTGAGCTAATGGTAAAACAATTTGTTTTAGAACGCCTTCCGAATAGAACGAATTTTACTGTAGGTTAGACCAGTAGTAGCTGTACGGGTTGGAACTGGGACGCCTGAGTGTACCTGGGTGTAGCAAAAAAAAAACAAGAAGACGGAGTGGATAAATTATTTGCTCTATTAAAGCAAGTCATGATTATGCAGACTGGTGACTCCGAGCCAGCGGCTGTAAACGACCAAGACCAGACTGAACGACAACTTGCGGTGACTTAGTTAACACTCGTTTTGTCTTATCATTATCTCTAAAGGTGACGTACATTGTCGACACTGCCTAAAAGGGACTTGAAACTTAAATATGGATTTAGAATGAAATCGAATCAAGCCTGTACCCTTGCCTGGCCGTCTCATCAACTTCTGTCCACCTGGTCCAAAATTAGGAGAGCATCGCGGGCTAACCACAAATAGCGAAAAGTACCACTTTTCGCTATTTATGGATCAGACATTTAGTCATCACTATGGGATTGGTGTGGACAGCCGTCGTTGTGCTAACGGCCGGCAAATGTGCACGTTAGGCTTAGATTATATGACTCATGAACATACACTTGGACGTGTTTCATTTTTTTCGGCGCGATGTCTTTTATATGCATGGGTCTATATGCATGTGCGACGGCGTGGTCTAGGGAGCAGCTAGTGCGCTAGCCATAGTCGTCGTCTACCGGATTGCCGCCAGTTCCCCGTTGTTTGTCGACATATTTTTGAGCTATGCTCATTGAGAGAAAAGTTTTTTACGATGTAGGCCTATATGCGTTGAGTGTCTGCGAAGGCATAACGTAGACAGAGGACGAACAGAAAGTGTGCAATGCGCACGTAGATCTACATCGTCTCGGCAAAAACATCCGAGTAGAGCATCTACTGGAGGTGTGCCAAACCATGCGGCTATAGCTGTTACCACGGCCATTTCTAGGGTGAGCCAAAAACAAACATCGCTACAGTAACTGTGTGCTACTAATCCAATTTTAAATCCACCTACGCAAAGTTGGATGCGATATCAGTACCAGTTTATGATCCGGCCAAACGGCGAATGCCGCGCCGCCATCGTCAACATATTGCTTTCTGCTCCCCTCTGGTACTGTTCGACTTGCCTACTTCTACCTAACGTTCCTAGTAATTACATCATGTCGTTGTGGCTGTCGCCTGTATAGTTGTTGCTTTTGTTGCTTTTGTTGTTGTTGTTGCTGCTGCTGCTGTTGCTTGGACTAATCCACGGTGAAGGCGCTATATTCAGACGAGCGGCTCTCTGTGACAGCAGATGCCGTTTAACTCTTTTGATGGCCCGTCCTTTCGCGCACTCCTGACTCGCCCACACACGAACACACACACGCGTTCTCCTTTTTGCCACGGAGGGGTGGCTATAGCGGCGAAGAGTGTGCGAAAGGCAGGGGAACACGACCTCACCTTCACCCCACCCTTTGGGCCGATCATGAACACACCCCAGGAGGGCGATGCAGCCAGTCCTGCATATATATATATACATATATATATATATATATATATATATATATATATATATATATATATATATGGCTTGTTTCCTCATGCTCATTTGCCTTGTTTCCCCACGCCGAACTCCCCCTGCCCCAGCCGTTCTCTTTTGAAGTTCCTCCCCTTGCTCTCCTTCTTGACTCACTCGGTTGCGCGGCCGGCAGGGCACCCGGCACCTTCGGTTTGAGCGTCAGTGGCTCGCGACAACGGCGCCGACGCGTGCCAAATCGCATATGGCGTCGACAGATAAAAGTCAACAAAAACAGCGGTGAGAAGAGAAGCGGTAAACGCAACAACAGCGACAACAGCAGCAGCAGTAGCAGCAGCAAAGAGATGAACAACAACATCAACATCAACAACACAAATGCTAACAGCAGTGACACAACGACAACTAACTGCAAAGAGGCGGCTGCTATCCACGGCGGCGTGCATTGTGCAATCATCAGCTGCCACTTTTGAAGTTGCCCGCTGCCACTTGTCACCGCAGTTGACCGAGGAGGGCTGCGATGGCCGAGAAGTTGGTATGAGGTTGTTGCAGGCAGGTTGAACAGGCAGCACTTTCATCTATAGGCTTGCACGCATACATATATAAACATAAAGACAGATAGGCTGATGATTGTGCATACAGAGAAGTTCCTTCATGCACAGGTCGTGCGGGCAACACCGTCTGCACAAACAGTAAACAACAAACTCAAAGTTCGTCATCGTCTTGCGACGCCGTGCTTGTGAGTATGAACGGGGGTTCCCATGTGCCCGTAGCCGGCAACAAGTCTGCACCAAGGGTACACTACACACAAATTGTAGTCGGAGGTAGGTTGCCTCTGATGGCATGCTAATTAACTGACGACGCATCAAGGCGTCTTAGTATGCACTTTTCTGATATTGTTTTGCTGGCCTCTTCTCCTCCTGTCGTGTAGGCAACGAGAGTGCATCTCGCTGTTAACATCGTTGGACAGTTGATCCTTATTAGGTAGCTTGGTGCCGGCTAGATGATCAACGCAGACAACGATTATGTTAGTTATTAATATTACCAGTAGTAATGAAGAACAAGAGCCCCAATTAATTACAGTTGGAGTCTTCTGGGCTAGCTTCACGCTAGTCTAAAAGTCGTCGTTTTGGGTGCATATTTTAAACACTTTTTACTTCCCGAAAAGATCAAAAAGTTAAAACACCGCTGGACTACGACTGCAGAGTCTAAAAAAATGAACGTAGCTAATTTTATAGCGTAGTTTCGTCACTGAGCAAAACATGCACGTGTATATATATATATATATATATGACGTACCGTATGCCGTGACCCACGCGAATGCGTGTATAGTACTGTGCGTGTACGAGTTTCTATAAATGTGGGGTGTCGAGGTGTTGCTAGTCTCAGGACGTTGGTAGTGCTCATCCTCGAATAACATATGGCAACCAACGAGTGAAGAAGGACCGCTAGTCAGAGCGTACTGCTTGCGGCTAACAATAGGCCGGCGTGCAGATATACGGACATGCATGCAGATAGTCAGACAAACGGTAGGTCAGACCGTTAGGGAAGCCAACATAAGGAGCTCGCACGTTTTCCATTATACGTATCAGAACGTCGTTGTCGTCGTCGTCGAAGTGAACGCATGCATCCATGTACGTGCTTTCGAGCAGCTTCGTTTATGACGAACTCGAGGAACGCTGAGAAAGGAGCAGCGCGACAGACAAGAGCAAGAACAAAACTGGACACACGGAGAGAAATAGGGTGGAAAGAGCGCACGCTAGTTTGACCGAAAACGCTCTCAAAGAGTGCTCAAAGAGCCCGGGTGGTTTGGCCCTATCTGCGGTCGCTGCATCCAATCCTCCGGCCCACCTCTGCGTCCTTCGAAAAGGGAGCGTCCAGGCGTTGTACACCCCCACTATTCCTACCGTTCTCGTTCGCCTTCCATCCTTGAGTCGGTGAACCAGGCTGTGGTCGGCCAATTTGGCCTAGCTACAAAGTCTAACCAAACCGGCCAGGCTTGCCGGCAATCGGAGACCTTTTGAACCTACCCCTTTTTTCCCTCTTTGTCATCGCCGTCGTCCTCTGGCCGTAGTGCAAACCCCAGAGCACTCCGAAACGCAACAGCTATTTCTCGCTCCACTGAGTCCACTTTGAATGGTCCGCCGCATCTGCGTAAGGGACAACACGTCGCCTGCAATCAGTCATGTCTCACAGCCTCTAAACTACGCATATGTGTGTAGGTATGTATATGTAAGCACACATATATATATATAGCTTAGGCATGAGAGAAATCCACAAAAATGATAGATATTATTATAAAAGATATTCCTCCTAGACTGCTCTGGAAATGTTGTATTCACGATTCAATTAGAGATATTGCTCACAATATCACTGCCCCTCTAGGCCATCAGGGCGTGCTTTGTCCTAAAAGCCTTCTGCCAAGAAAACCTTGCAAATAAGTAGTTTTATGTTGACATGGATAATTTTCGAACTGAAAACACTTTTAAGCAAGATAAACGTTTACATGAAATATGTTTTGTACTTGTCGGCTTTATAATTTTTTATATATATATATAATTATATATATCGTAAATTTTTTTACCCATTTTTGTAACACACATGTCGTTTCAATGGGAAGCTTTCTTGCCCATTTTGTTTAACTACTTTAGCTCAATGCTCATGCAAACTCATGATTCCATTCCTCCAGAAGCTAGCGTCCTGGCTTCCGAAGGAATGGTCTATATATGTTTTAACATCATCCAAAATATCGAATACTTCGCCATTAAGAGAATTCTGAAATGACTAAAACCAAATAATGGTAATCCGATGAAGCAAAGTCGGGACTATACGCGGGATGTGGCAAATTAACCCATCTAAATGCCATAAATTTCTTGGCGGTGAGCAAAGGTGTGTGCGGTCTTGCGTTGTCGTAATGAAAACTCACTTCTCGCGTGTTCGCCAATTCCAACCGCTTCCTGTCAATTTCCCCTTCCAAATTGTCTAGTCGTTGACAGTATTTTATCGTATTGACCTTTTCGTTTAGTTGTAATAGCTAATAAAAAATCACTCTCTTCGCATCCCACCAAACACTTAACATCATTTTCCTTGTATAGAGCTATCCTCGTTCTTTTTAGGAGCTGATTGCACACCAGCACACGTTTCTCCAGTTGGCGATTGCTGAACCCATACGTCCAACTTGCTGACGAATCCCTTGACTTAGAGATTCCTTTAAACGGATGTGTATGGTACGTCGACAACGAACACGATTTTTCGCAGCGAGCGGTGTGGGTTTCGTTCAACCACTGTCATGAATGCGGCCGTGTCCACTGTCAAAGGGAGTCCGGGCCGGTCTTGGTCGTTAATGTCCAAGTCACCGTTCCTCAATCGGACAAACTACTTTTGAACTGTCCTTTATGTTACTGTCTCTTCGCCATACACTTTACACATTTTAGTTACGATTTGGGTTGCATTATTTCTTTTCTAGAAATAAAATAGCATTAAATGCCGCACACTTAACTCTGCCATTTTCACTTGAGCGTTACAGTTTTTGCGAATTCCACGGTATAATACAACGCAGGTCTGTTCTTATCGACATGTAAACAAAGGACCCTCCCCCAGTAGTTTTCATTCTCCCCCGGGGCTGCGCCCGCAACTTTCCGAACGGACTTATGGATCAACCCAATATATATATCTAAAGGTAGACAAAAATATGGATATATACTTTAGGACAACAAACTTGCATCACCACCACATCTTAGTTCAGTTAACCTGCCTTGTGATATTGAGTTAACTGTGTTATATAATAAATTCTGCTAGCAAATGGGTATTGTCGATCAGCTGATTGAACATACTTTCTACTGCTTCTGCTTGCGACACATGGCAGAGAAGTAAAGCCAAGTGGGCCCGTTTCTAGTCTTCTATTAGACAGACATCTGCTTCCTTCGGAGTAAAGTGCCGATGGATTCTATTCATGTGCAAGCCGCTTTTCAGAGTATAATGCTTCGCTTCAAGTCATTACACCTTTTGTAAGAGCTCAGCCCTTCCAAACATTCACACATCCGTTTTTTTACCTTTATTCTTTTCAATGCATGTATGCACGAGAGTGTATAAGTGAAATGTTGTCTACGTTTATATATCGGATACAAAGTGTTTCCACGTTCACCTTGCTTACATTTTCCGATTTAGTTTACTGTTATCTGTTCTCGCCTCGAAAGGCTGCAAAGAACTCTCGGGGTTGCATAGGATCATGACTGCGTCAGAACAATTTCGCACATGAGGGCAGATACGTCGTTGTTGGGTGCGCCCAAGATGTGCCGCACTATAAAACAACTTTCGCGAGCCAAATAAGAAGGGAAAATACGAAAAACACAAAGGAAGATGGCTGACAAAATAAATCCGTTATACATTTATAAACTCTCGCGTCTATAGAAAATGTGAGTGGTCAACGGTGTATACAATTAATTATGTAATCAGCAAGTAACTTACAATATTAAATACTGGTATATTTAAGTCTAATCATATATTAATTTAATTCAATAGTTAGTTCACCACAAAAATGGTAGACAGTTGATTAATGCTTCACAAAGTGTGGCAATGTAATACTTCAGTCTTACAATATGTATTTAACTTTGGATGACAAGAACGTTCCGCAAATTTCGTCATTTTTAATCGTCTATAACGTATGTGTGTGATAAAAAAAAATTGTAAATCACAACAAGTTAGCCGTGCCAGGAAATTTTATGGAAATTTGTCTAACATACACATCTAGATACATGTGTTCATGACTTCTTCTACTAAGTTGCACTGTAACCCTATTAGCCTAAACAAAAAACATATATTGAACGAAAAAAACGAGCAGAAGGGAGTATTTGAAGAAAAACTACACAAAAAAAACATATATATATATATATATATACTACTTTCAAACTGCATGACGCCGTTTGATTTCACTAACCAACCAATAACAAACCAAATAAAAAAGGCAATTAGGTCATTTGTCATCCCAGCATGAATATTTTAAACGCCGTTGTCATTGCTGAAAAAAACTCAATGTCGTGGCTTAGATTTGACTAGCGCTTTTGTCTCAAGTGCTAAAGGTATACCTGTATTTAGTTGCAAACATTGTACTATAACAAAAATGGCCAGGAGACAAGGAGTGGAACTGTTTTGTTCTGGATGCATTTTGCGTATCAGCATCGTGTCCATAAAATGGGATACTGTGATATATTATACATAGTGAGCCTCGCAGTGCTAACTCAGCGATAACAATTACATATATTATTCTGAGTTAACCGAAATATAACTTTTTATAAGATAAAACGTCGTTGATTCAATATGTATATATATATATATATATATATATATATATATATACCAAATCCAAAGTGCACTTGTTTACGGCCTTCTTAATGAATTGCTGTCAGACCCAGACGACTATGTCTCATCTCCTCACCAAAGCCGTAATACGTATAAACAAACTGATGACATAGTTGAAATACATGTGGCATCATGGGTGCGAGTGGCCGGTGATACTAGTTGAGTTTGTTTCAACTTTTTTTTTCTTACGCCTTTGTCTCTGTTGTTTTGTTTGTCTGCATTTCCTTAGTGGTATTTCTGGTCCTGGATACCTAATTTTTTTTTATTAATAAATATATATATATATATATATATATATATATATATAATATATATATATATATATATATATATATATATATATATATATATATATATATATATTATTGTATTATATATATTTATTTCAAAAAGCAACATTAAGTAGATTAAATATATATATATATATATATATGCGTGGCAAGATCGCACGTTAATTCGCACGGAGTCATTCTGTACAGCCAAACAAACACTCTAGCGTACACAGACTAGGATACACACACACCATGTGCACGACCATATGCGGATACACGGCAAACCATCATTGTCACCACAGCCCGCTCAGCCTCTTTCCTCTCTCCCTCCCTCCATCGCTGACTCGATAGATTCTCGCGTTACATCCATTCATCGCATCAAGACACAAAACGGCTTGCTACATCAATTGTAGGACAACGCTGCCTCAATCGGCCAGAAGCAGCAGCAACAATAGTCGTATAATAGGAATATTGTTCACTAATTGTCGAAATGGCGGTAACGCCCGCAGCAGCGGACAATCGACCGAAAGCTGCTCCTACTGCATTGCTGTTATGAGCGGCGCGGCCGATTATTGACAGGGAGGGGCTACACATGCTACGCATGTGATAGATGTATTTGGCGAAATAGTATCCATTCAAGACGTATATATATACGTTTTGAATGGATACTACGTATCAGTAACGAAGACGGTTTCTATTGAAGGCGCCGAGAAATAGAGAAATATTGTGAAAAATTGCAGTTTATCTTCGGGGAGCAGCAACAGCGACAGCTTCACGGGACAAATCACTTCGAAATGGACACCGCCAAAAGAAGATTAATCGTTCAGATGCGCCCAAAAGGAATCGGATGGCCGTCGACGCCGATCGGTTCGCGATTGGGTGCTTCGATGCTTCGAATAAAACAACAATGACAACGACGACACTACAGTTAGAACAGCAACAACAACAACAACAACAACAACAACAACAACAACAGCAGCAACAACAACAACAAACTAAACAGCAACAACAGCATTGATGGGGGCGGCTCCGGCTGCACCCGTAACACTCGATCTATGGCGTTTCTTAGCGGTGGCCATGTTATAGCGTTCATTTACTCGGCGCTATATCCTGAATGCACGACCGGTCCCGCCTGTCGCGTGATTCTGCGTTTACGGTACACCCAAATATATATATATATATATATATATATATATATATATGTATATACATGTAGGATTTAACGTGAGTACTTTTGTGGCTTGGATATCGACTCACATCGGATAGAGAATTGGTTTCACTAGTTGCGTCGTTTAACCTGTTGTTGCTTATAGCCAATGCCATGACGGCAGCAGCGTCCGGGCCGTTGCCAGTAATGTTTGGGCCGACATCGAATGCCGGCGACTAATGTACAGCCCGGTAGATTTCACAACAGCGGAACGCTGCAGGGTGATGACAAAATGGCCGGCTGGCTGAACGGCAAAACGCGGCTGAACGGCCGCTCGAGTTGCCACTACTACACCGAATCTAATTGAAGCAACAGCAACAACAACACCAAGAGCTAGTTAGAAAAACACGGGAAGGAACTTTCGGATGCGGAAAAATCGCAGATATCAGGTTAATATCCGTCCCCAAGTCGTTGTTAATTATTTAGTTGCTTAATAACTTTGCTTGACCGCTGGATAAATGTAATTAATAATAATTTTGGCAGCAATTTGCAGTCCTTTGAAATCACAGAGTACGCAGAACATATGGAGAACAGCTGTCAAGCGTTAACACATTTGCACATCTTAACAACAGTTCATCAGAAGAGATATCTGTACTTAGAAAAAAACGTGGCAAGTCTACACAAATGCACAACGCTCCATTTTGCATTTCAGGTGACAGTGTGAAAGCATTATGATGACAACCTCATACAAGAAATGTATATTATACTGCATTTGATTGAAACAAGTAGAATCGAATAAGATAAAAAAAACCTTTTTCCTAAACCTGCGTGCTTACACCCACATACAACACATACTAGAGCTTATTACACAGCAGCTAGAATTTACATCAAACTAAGAGAAACGTTTTCTACGTATGCTAAGACTGAGGTATGACATCCGCGCTCTGCCTATGCTGAAAATTCATCAATGACACTATAGGCCAAAATCCGACTTCGCCTTGCCTGCGACGTTTCACTGTTCTAAATGTTTTCCATTCCATCTAACTACGGTCGGACTCTTCCAGGCAAAGAGGACCAACGAAGAAATTTTCTTAGGTTTTGCCTGTGTAGGACTTTCCAAGCTCCATTATTATTTGACACCGCAACCATATTATCTGTCTTTTATTGGAAATGTTGCATTTTTGTGTAGATTTCTTTTAACGACAAATCATAGTAAGCGCGTGAAATTATGAAACACAGAGCAGAATAGACCACCTTTTTTCTAAGCATATACACCCTTGACATGTTCGAGCACAAGAAATAGATCCCCACACCGGGGATCGAGCTTACAATGAAGCACATCAGAGGCCAAAGAAGCACTGACCGCTAGCTTCACGGACCACGCCACCATAGCTAAATACGTCTCACTATTGATGGAACTGAGGTACTCGGCGCCCCTTGCATGCGTCGTCTAGCGGTCTCGTTCACTAGTCATCGTTGCCATTCTCACGGTAATGCCAAGTCCCTAGGGCACGAAAGATGGTCTAGAATTAAAAACAACCTTCTTACAAACTTCCTTACCATATTGTCGCTCGATTTGTCGATATAACCAAAACTATGACAACAATTTTTCTGCCATTGTTAGGGCCTGCCAGTTTTGGTTTCAACCCCGTATCGCAGCATCGACTCTTGCCATACGAAAGCAATTCGAAGAGCATACGGGCCAAATCGAAGAATACATATTTCTAAAATAATATGTATTTTATTGTCGAAAGTATTTTGTTCCCGTCAAAATAGCTCTTTCCAACTGCATTGTACTTGTGTCACCTTCTTTCCCACTGTTCGAAACATTTGTAAACGCTCTTTCGGAACCGAGTTGCTCCTGCGAATTTCTTTATCACTTTATAGACTCGAAACGTTGTCGCTTTAATCTTTTTATATTTGGGAATAGGAAAAATTCACACGGAGCCAAATCAGGCAAATAAGAAGGTCGCGGAACTATAAAAATCGTTTTTCAAAATTAAATAATATGAAATCAGTAACAATGTGTGCGCCGTACGTTGTCGTGATGGAGGATCCAAGAGTTGTTTGCCTAGAGTTAAGGCTTCTTACGTTGGGCGTGCTCACGCATTCTTCGTTAACTTTTCCGGCAATATTCCTTATTAACCGTGAAACCAACTGCATAAATTCGTGCAAGATAATTTTCTCATAGTGTGAAAAACAATCAATAGAATCATGGCGTTCGATCTGCTCTATCTAAAGTTTTTCGATGGACTCTCTCCTTAGAAGCGCCACTGGGAGGGTTAAGCTTTGATCTTGATGTCGTGACCAAATCTACGATTGATTCTTGTAATCACTCTGTGAAGCAATTCAGGCTCTTCTGCTACAACATGTAGATTCAATTCAGACATTTCCGACAAGCGTTTATTTGCTGGGAATTCAACATTTTTGGAACAAATTTTACCGTTTTTTTCCAGTTCTCTGACGCATATAATATCGGTCAAGACTGTTACAACTTACCCATAAAATATCTCCAGTTGCTCAGCTGTCTTCCAGATAGTATTTCATCGATTGTCAAGTAAAATATCACGAACTTTTCAACGGCGGCTTTTCCGAATGAAGCTCCTCTCTTTCCGGTCTCTCTACGAGCATCGCGAGAGCAACGGTACCGCGTATACACTGCGTTTCGGGATACTGCTTGAGAACCAGAAACAGTTCGTAACAATTCCACTTCTTTAGAACATATAATTTGGTTTTTAACACAGAACCTGATGCAGGTTCGTTGCTGTCCAATTTTCGGCTCTTTCAAAATCGCCGAACCTTGTTTTTTCACTTCTTTGAATCAAACTCAAACAATAGACGCCTTGATTAATTGGTGCAATTTGTCTTGTGTGTAGCTGATGGACGCTAAATTTCAACTAGAACTTGCCGATGCACTCTCGTAGTTTGTTGGCAGACATCCGAATGGGTCTAACTATTTTCGCGGAGCAGTATTTTTGGCTTGGAGTTCGTCAGGCCTACTTAAACCCCCTTACATAAAATTGCAAAATTTTAAATCGATTTTAGTTGGACGAGAGCAAGATAGCTTGATAACAAAACCTAGCATTCGGAAGGCTTGGGTTCGAGACTCAAACCGGCCACCCCTAAATTGGTTTTTATGGTTTCCAATTCAGACAAGGTGATTACCGGAGTGGACTAAAAATCAGCCATGACATGAAAAACAGTACACGGGCATTAGCCTCACGAAAAAAAAATTGCATACATTTATGTAAAGCGCAATAACTACTAATTTTAAAACATCCAATACACTCCACATTTTCCGTGAATAAATGACCGACATTACCCCTGTACTCTTGTAATATATATATATTACCAGAGTACAGGGGTAATGGCATATGATTATTATTATTATTATTATTATTATTATTATTATTATTAATAAATACTCCAGCGTGATCACATACTTTGCTGTTTTGCTTTGATTTCTATTTAGTTGCGTCATCTGTTGTAAGATACGAGAAGGACGCCAAACTAACCATAAGCTATGCGCTAGCAAAACGTCGTGAACTGAATAATACATAATAATAAGCTACCACATACTAGTGAGGTCGTTCCCGCTGAATACAATGTGTTGACAATAATACCTTGATATATATAAAAAAAAAAAATATATATATATATATATATATATATATAACAACGTACACATATAAGCCAACGTACCACATGCAATTGGCAGGACGGCTGGATTGGACGCAACTGAGAGAGGAAGAGCCATGCAGTGATTATAGGCATGCTTTGGCTGCTTGTTTTCTTGCCTTCGTCGTTCCCCTTTGCCTTCTCCCGCACCTCGCTGGTAGTAGTGGCATTCGCCTGGTCTGATAATGGAGGAAAAAGAAAGGGTGATTGCGCAACGGCGGTAACGGTGGTGGCGCGAAAACGGGTATCTGGCTGCCTGTATTATTGTTCAATGCCGAATGTCTGACTACACATACTGATACTGCTACCGCTGCTACTACACCTACCACCACGACGACCGCCAACATGAATCTTGCCCCCCTCCTGGCCCACGCCGCATCATACACGCATGCCGCTCCACGTCTGAGCCCCTATTCACAGAGCCACACGCACACAAACAGACCAGCAGGTAGATAGACAGGGAGGTAAGTGAGGATTCATACATCTGCCGCTACAAACATATGGACTGTTTGTACCATCTATCCAGGACAACGACGCAGACGACCAACAACAACAACAACGCTGCGAAACAGTCTACCAGTTTGTCGCCCCACTGATTCTATCCCCCCCCCCCAACCTTTCTCCTCTCTATAAATCTTTCTCACTCTTTCGTGAGTTCTTAAAGTCCCGTTCTCTTGCTCTCGCTTTTACTCGCTATTGGTCGGTCTCTCGTTTTCGCTTGTACTCTCAATCTCTCAGTGTCTACTTTCGCATCCTACTTCTCCTTTTCGTTTCGATTCCTTCTTGCTAGCACTTTGCTGCCAGTCGCTGTAGTCTAGTCTCGCTGCAGCATAGACAAGCTTGCCAAAACTTGCACTCAACCAAGACCCACCGCCTCCGGTGCTCTTCTTCTACCCACTCATATTTCGCCTTATACCAGCTCCTCCCTCCGCCCCCCCCCTCCCCCCCGGCTGGTGTGCAGCTCTGCCAGCTGAAGCCGAAATTCGGGCCTATCTGAGAATGTAGCCTCAGCGGTAACAACAGCAACAGAAGCAGCAGCAGTAGGCATTCTCAGCCATCAGCAGCAACGACAACATCGGGGGCAATACCGGGGGAGAACGCTTCTGGGAGAGGGGGGCGGGGGGTCGTCATCGGTGTCGGCGCGTAGGTGGTAGCAACAGCAGTAGCAACGGTTAGTTTCTCTTCGCCGTCGTCGCCCACTGGCCGCGTGTTGCCTACCTTTCGTATGAAAAACGGGCTCTCATTTAGGCGGCAAACGCGGGGGTGCGCGAGCGGAAGATGAATAAGAAATATGAACCCTACCCTTTTATTCATTAGTTTTCATTTCGATTCGCCGAGAAGCAGAGCCGGAATACGGCGAAACAGGAAAAAGAGGAAAAAGTGCACAAGAGGAGAAGGAGGAAAAGACGCCACAGGGTCGTATACCTACGAAAAGACCACGCTAGCGACGGATATGCCGGTCGATCTATCTAGCTGCCTGGCTGGCAGGCCGGCAGGCAGTCACGCTGGCGGCAGACTACAGCTAGCGACGTGCGTGCACATGCGCGCATGTCATGCACTGTGAAGAACAGGCAGGAATAACAGCGACGACAAAGAGAACCAGCATGGCAAAGGAGAGGTAGGGAAGATGGCGTCGCAGAGAAAGACAGGGTACGTTAGAGTACAAAGATAGGGTAAGGTGGCCCGCCCGTGGGCCTTAGTCTGAGTATCAGCCATCCCTATGCAACGGCGTGGGGCCAACTCAACGGCCCCCTTGAACGGCGGCATCCCCAGTCCTGCCCATAATCGCCGCTTTTTTCCTTGGCGCGCCCAGCAGTGCACGTAGTGGGCACAATGGTAAGATGTGTGATATGTACATACGTGTGCATATGGCCCGCTTGGGCTTTCCCTTGCTTTTTTCTACACCCCCCCCCCCCCCCCGCCGTATAAGAAATAGCTACGAGAATTGGTTGTGGAGTAAGTGAGTAATCGTCGTGGCTGTAGTAGCTAGACAGGTATCAGCAGGCATCTAGGTAGATGCAATATACGAAAAATGAGAAAGAGTAGGCTTGAAGGAAGCCTTTGCCTCGAGAAAAGCGAATAGGAGAGATAGGCGGGATAATGTGAGGGATACACGGGGGTCACCGTTGGTTCCCGCTGAGGCCGCGATGAACCAGCTCAAACCTCAGAGTGCGCTATAGGCTTTTTTTTGTTGTTGCTGTTGTTATTGTTATTATTGCTGCTGTTGTTATTGTTGTTGCTGTATCAGCAGTGGAAGTCGTAGTTACCGTAGTACCAGTAGAAGCCGTGGTAGTGAGAGTGATAGTGGCTTGTACTGAGTCGAGTCGACAAGGTTAACCTGCCTTCGCTACTGCTGCTGCTGCCGTTTTTATGGCTGTTGTCGCGGTTGGCCAGCTGCTGCAATACGCCGTGATAAACTGCAATATGGTCTCATGTCGTCGCTGCTGCATTATCGTTGAGCTGACGTCTAAATCTAAGCAGAGTCATCATAGAAAATATAATCGTACGCATGAATGAATGAATGAATGAATGTATGAATAAACGAATGAGGCCGCAAGCTACAGGCCGGCAAACAAACCCGCCATGAGAACAAAAAAAAATTGAACGAAGACAGAGTTGACAGGCTGAGCGACTCCCCCCAACCGCCATCCACCATCACCCTATCCTCAATAAAACTCTATCCCGCCCAGCGTCGTGGCCTTTACAGCGATTGCCCAGTGTATGGTGTTTTGGACACAAACGCGGCACGCAGCGGCCCAGTGGGTCCGCCATTGTTGCCACCGACAGACGCACCGCAAAAATAAGTACGGCCGATGAGTTCCAGAACGAAGGGCAGCGTCATCCTCGCCAAATCATAGCATTCTGCATTTAGATACGATTATGTACTGTGAAAAAATCTACATTCAAAGACGTCAGAAAATGCGTATCGCTCATCGGCTAAAAGCGGCTAAAAAGCGCAAAATGGCTTATGTGGCCAAATACATACTTTTTTTGCCTAAAATTGAACGAAGAAAATTATTAAATATTAGTAATGCATGTATGCATCTCGTATACATGCATTACTAATATTTAAACACAAACTGTGCAAACGGCGCAAATTTAAAGACCACCGTCGTTTTCTATACTCAAAACTGTATTACGCTCATTTTGTTTCGTAATCGGTCATTTTAACTTGAACTAAGCGTAGTATAAGTGGGATAAAAAAACAAGCGCACGCACAGATGCACTAATGAAAGAACGACATGGTAAAAGACGATATAAATTCCCAATTGCAATATTAAACGCAACGCCCTTTACAATTTTTGATTGCTCCCGATGTTGAGATAAGCCGAAGGGCATTTGTTTGCGGAAGGGCAACCGTCCGCCACTTTTCATGAAGGCTAGGCAGACTTCTGTTAACTCAATATTAGCTAGCTCAAGCGAGTAAAAACAATAGAAATAAAATTTAAATATAAGATTCAATACATTAAGATGCTCCAGTAGTAACGGCCTACAACGGCCTAACCATTAACGGAAAATGTCTGTCTTTATAGGACATGAAACAAAAGACGGACGGAACAAATAAGGTAACATGAAATCGAAATGCTGATGCAATTAAAAAGTTCTTCAGTTCTTCAGAGACTAGATCCTTGTAGCTGTCATAGGCCATTTTACCCATGAAAAAAAAAAAAAATATATATATATATATATATATATATATATATATATATATATATATGCAAGTATTCCCTAGGCCAACTTAAAAGGTATCGCTTCAATGGTTACGTGGTGGCCACGGTGGCCTGCGCCAAGTTGGCTTCTCGTTTAAGTCCTGTAGAAGGGTGCCTATTGTTGGCGCTGTCGGCTGCGACAACGACTACGGACAGCGCTCTGTCTCAGCAATGTAATTGGATTAGAATGGTAGGAACATTGTGGAAGAGGCTGAGGAGAGAGAGAAGATGCTGGCAGTAGATACCGTTGTCTACGTCGGCATTACTAGCCTTGCTGTGTGTAGGCGGAAAGCCGGCCCAAGCACGACAAGGCGGTTCCCGGCGGTGCTTCTTGTAGTGTGGTCTGAGATTTTGTCCCTGAGTGCGTTCAGCCCCTTCACCTCGCCGCTCTAGAGCCAAGACCTCGACTAAGAAGAATACGACCGCGGAGAAACGTGAGTGAACGGCTCCGGCGAGCTCCGCAACGGGCAAAAGACGGGAAACCTGTGCTAACCTCGGCTGACTTTAATCTCGCTGTAGTCAGTAGTACCGCGACGGGAAATTCGACCCGCTCAAGTTTCGAGTAATTGTGGTTGGTGTCCAAAACGACAGTTGCCGGACCGTGTGTCAACCGACTATCGCTCGTAAAGTCGCAGCTGGAGGGGTCCGAAGAAAGAGCGTAGGCGTGGTCGTCCCTATAGGGGCATGCTTCCCCGGGTCCGGTTTGAGCTGGCAAATCAGACACAGTCAGTTATTTAACTCGCTAAAAAGAAGATTTTTACAAAAAAAAATCAGTAGCTACTCCAGTGGCTACTTTAGGTGTTGCTTACGCGAGTGGCGGCGTTTCAAACAACACTAAGATACCCACTAGCCAAGGAGTTACTTTTCTGTCCCCGGTCGGGTAGTTCAAGGTAGATTGGTCTTGATGAAGGTGTCTTGCATATATATACATATATATATATATATATATATATATCGGTCATAACCAGCACTGTTAATTAACTTCTGTACAAGCCAAGGTAGTCTAATAAGTAGTCCGACTAAAGAGATAAGCATCCATATATACATATATGTATACATAAAGTACTGATGTCTAGACTTTTAATCCACAAATCCTGCACCGGGACTATCCCCGCAACAACCAACAACAGGGTCACCAGCTCTGACACCTCTTGTGTTCGAATATATATATATATATATATATATATATATATATATATATATAGAGGTTTGGTAGAAAACACTACAAATTTAGCTCATGCTGAGGTCGATGTATGTTGGCGCGGTGAAGTTAGTGCGATCAACAAAAAGATGAGTTAGCTTTGAAATCGACGTGAAGGCAACAGTGTATTTCTGCGTTTGTCCTTTCCACTCCTACCTTGTCACTTGAAAACAGAATACCGCGCGCGAGAAACTTGAAAAAGAACTCGAAAACGTCCTGGATTTGGCGGATCGTCGCGTAGCAGACCATAATGGTCACTGCGCGTGATCGGGACCATTCATTGTCGATCTGTTCAGGCCCAAATGCACTCAGCCGCACGGTGCGCTATCATTTTTATGCACAGCGTGCCCTCTCGAAGGGAACAGTGAGCAGAATAACCGTAAACTGGGTCAAGAAGCGTTCAAGTCGCAACCGAGTCATCATACTTGTGGGGTATATATATATATATATATATATATATATATATATACATATACAGCAATATATGAACAGCGCCAAAAAGAACTAGCCGCCCTCACATGGCCGCGGCCTGGGATCTTCGACATCGCATACGCGTAAAACTATACCGCCAATGGTATGCGTTACCCGGCATAAATATATTTCCCAATTCAATTCATCCATGGTTTATTTACGGAACTGCATACATTCACATGCTTAAGTTTTCGTTAATATATATATATATATATATATATATATATATATATATTATTCGTTTGGCATGTATACCTAAATACAGATATCACCTTTTTATATCAGGGGCGCTTAGAGCTGCCTTAGAGCATATAAATTACGTACGCGTCTATACCATTAACGTATCCTCCAATACCTACTGAGTATATATGTGTACTTTATTTGTATACTACTACTACTATATATTTCTATATGAAATGTCAGAGGCGCAGCATTTTTATTTTTTAAAGCATAGGGTAATCTGTCTAAGAGACCGTTTTAGAGCAGAAGTGCACTGGAAAACACATGCTTGTCAATAATCCTCGTCTACTCTAATGCAATCCCGCAGAGACGAATTAAAGAAAGAAGAAATTTTAACTATACAACTTAACAGAGTGACAAGACTTATCAAACGAAATAACACCGTCCACATAGGGATAGGTGCCTTATCATTTAATTAATTAAAACTAAAGTCAAAAACGGTTGTAAGATTTTTTTCCCGCCCGTGTACGGTTTTTTCGTGTCATGGCTGATTTTTATTTCACTTCGGCATTTACCTTTTCTAATTTGGAAACCATGTTATAATATCTTAGTTAATCTCTAGTATCTAAAAAAACAACCTAAAGTTCCCCTGAAATGCATATTGCTGGAACCACAATTTGTAATAGACGCTTTTAATAAAATTTGAATTTGCTTAGTGACCATAAAAGCCAAGCCATACAACAACAATATTAACGAAGCAATGCTCTCGGGTAGGAAAAATAATGAAATCGGCGCAAATCAAAAAAGTATTGAAGAAGTAGAATAATGCGAATTTTATAGTATAACCTCATAAATTGCACCAAATTCGTACAGAACAAGAACTACATTAACGCCAGTAGCAGGGTTCGAAAGACACGTACTCGAAGCTTACAGCGTGCACAAGTTATTTGAGAATACGAGTACGTTAAGTAAACCCGTAATGAAAGGCAAGTGGGAAGAGAGAGAGAAATAAAGTTCTTTCATGGAGAGCGACTGGTACTGTAAATTCGATTGTCTTTGAACAATGCTCAGTGAAACTAGATGACGTACCATGTCATAGAGAGCGAGCGGCCATGCTGCCACCATATATATACATCGATATTTTAACATGTCTGGCTCTCAGTGAATTGAAGATATGCCTCATGGCAATTTAAAACCCGTAGACGGAAAATGATCTAAATTAAAATTTATCAGAGCAAACATCGTCTGCGAAATTTGCACAAAATCCTCGAGCGTTATTTGGGCATAAGCTGTGTGGGCCGGTTAAAGACGGCCTGGGGGTGCTTCAAAAAGGCCTTAAGTTCGGCACAAGAGATGACAACTCTTATACGCATATGTATATAAAGCAGTGTCCAAAACAAATACGTATATACATATATAGGTAATCCTAGTCTTGACGATGCGGACACGTGATAGTCACAATACACACCCGCTAGGCACATTGGCTTAGCTAATCTGCTGTAGTATGTGCCCTATACGACTATAATGTATATAATGTAATATAGGAAAAATACATTTATATTTAAGACGAGCACTGCCGAATGTGCAAAATTATTGTAAATGATTATTAAATCATCACAATATATATATATATATATATATATACTAAGATGTTTGCGGACTGCTTTTGTGCACTTCCGGTTCGGTCAACAAAATTGGCCAGTGTACAACATTTGGAGTTAATTTGCCAAGTAATCCACTAAAACACACGTTTCCCTTCATTAGTCGCACTGGTAGTTGCCAAGATGCTACGTCATTGATAGGCACCTACACTCGAACGTGGTGTCGAGTGCCTTCTCTACGCCCCTGAGGGCAGATGTGTAGTGTTACTGTGTGCGTCGTGCTTCGCAGAAGAATGGTGCCTGGCAAGATGCAATCGCAGCCGTTTCTCGAATCGAAAACAACTGTAGACCTGTTATCTGGTCCATCACATCATCATCATCATCTCGTCATCATTATCATCATCACCACCACCACCAGCAGCTTCGCAGCATCAGATCGATACACGACAACTAGCCAGCGAGTAGACCAAACCGGAGAGAGCCGAGACGAACACTTATCGGGCTCTCGAATGCTTCTCTCTCGACCGATATGGTCGTCTCGAGGGCCTCGGGGCCTCGGGACCACCCTGAGTCCCGCTGCGTTTCGATCGATGACCATGAGCAGCAACGGGAACAACAAAAGGGCCACATGAAGCCCTAAGCAGCCGGCAATCAGGCGACACTGCGAGGCAATGAGATAAAGTAAAAAAGACGAGAAAAAGAAGGAGCGCCGCGAGCAGCACGACAAAGGTATACACTGGTGTTGCATGAAAATATCGCGCTCGAAATTTTCGGATATATATATATATATATATATATATATATATATACAGTAGAACCAAAGTATAGGCCAGTTTTAAAAGTTTAAGTGATACGTTTATCTTACATTGAGAAACATAATATATACTTTGTCAATACACATGTATATATAATATCTTTATCAATACGCAGATGTATTGAGATATCCAGGGTATCCCCAACAGGCCTTGTGGCAGCATGGTCGCTGACTCTCAGCGATATAGTTTTATCATCTATTTTCAATAAGCATCGCTTAAAAAAATTCGATCAACCACAGGAACAAAGCCGGCGGCAGTTCGGTAATTAATAACCAAAGGTAGCGCATTAGTTCCCTAGATCACGCCGCCACTAAATATATATATAGATTTAGCTTTTGTTTGTAGTCCCGTTTTTGTTAAAGGATATTAAAGAAATCAAAGCGCTTTGTGCGGCTGTATTTTTATATTTTAACAGACATACAACATTTACGAGAACATTACGGATATACATTTATGTTCTGGTATGTCTGTTATATGCTATTTGAAATGGCGTATATACATAAGTTGGTCATGATGCATCTCGCCGATACTATACGTTATACCATTATATATAGACCATTATAAGCGCACAACAGAGTGTCCAGCAGAAGGCTAGTCGGCCGACCAGTTACTGCAGTCAGTGATAACAGATCTAAAAGCTTTTTTATGCAATCTCTCTCGATAGACGTATAGCCGCCAAAACAATAACGATCCCAACCTGGCTCTTTAAGTTTGTCTGGTGCCAAATTGGGATAGAAGTCTACAGCATTAAGTAGCCGGCCGCTGCAGATAATTGCATTCCCTATTTATTGTAATACTATATAGTATAAACATATATGATTACGTAATATCATAAGTGTGTATATTTGATTTATTATTCGTTTGACATGTATACATAACGACACATGTCACCCTTTTATATCAGGTCATAATTGTATACGTATGTATCGCAGTTGGAAGTGTTAAGCAAGTGTACAAAGATGTATATATCAAAATTACCTATTAGCATCATTTAAAAACTTACTCATTAAAAAATAATTATAGGACAAAATGTAGCCAAGTTCTTTAGCTCTGTAGCTTATAGGTATTTTTAAAGAAAAATGAAGTCAAAGCTAATAAACCGATTTTTTATTTATAGACAATTCGAGAAAAGTTGGGCGAGAGCCGTTGTTCATACGTGAGCGGACTTGTTTTGTTTCGACTCTAGTCTATCTCTCTTTCAAGCTTGCTTTAATTTTAGCTTGAATTGCCGAACTGTATCTAGCAATGAAAACAATTAATCTACGTGCACTGTCATGAGTTCGGTTGACGAGTGAAAGTTTACGATAAGGCCGGCGAATGCACCCCTTTCTTGTGTCTGTGAGCTTCTAGGCTGCTCAGGTCAAACACTGCGCCGGGATATCCTGTGTGCTAGGACCACTTTGTCCGTCCAAGTGCAAGGATGCTTAACATCCACGTAGCGTCGTCTGCTATCGCTGCTTGCTGGGGCGATTACAGCGCGCGAGCAACCAACAAATCCTTTTGACTGGAGTTCACCCTCGTTTTTGGCGGCTGGCAGCCTGGCGGCCGACCCGTTGCTCGAAGAAATGCGACGGGCAGAAATTAATCAGTATGTCCGCTGCCGGTAGACTGCTGTCTACTCTGTAGTTGTAATTGTTGTCGCCCATCGTCGTCTTTGGAGACAAATTCACCGAAATTAAATCCCCGATTCTACAAACCGTCGCTCGCCGTTTTGGCCACCGTTTCCCCTGCCACGCTCCCAGATATTACCCCCTCCCTCTTTGTCTCCACTCGAAATAGAGCCTCCGAAGAAGCCCACAGCGTATGGCCGAAAACGGAGCGTATCGCAAATAAAACCCTGGTCATTTGTATCTTTCGCGCGTGTTCTTTTATTAAAGTGGCTAACGCTTAATTTGCGCACGTTTTCTCTCTGTTCTCTCCTTCCCCTGACTAGGCATGCTTGCTTGTATTTTCTGCCGGCCTCCTTGACGCTGCTTATTCCCCCTTCCCATTCCCGTCGCTCTTTGTTCGGCCTTTCTTCTCCTTTTCGTTTAAGAAAGGAGGCTGAGGAGAAATACAGACACGGCAAAGAATAGAAAGATTGTATTTGCGCGCAGGAGTGCGAAAAGGAACAAGAGGAAGAAGACATGATACGTGCCAATTGAAAGGATTTAGATGACGCCGCACAAAAGGCATTCCCCTATCCGTTGCTGTTGAGTGGTTCCCGCTCACAGACGTAGAAAACGCAGTTGCAGGACGAAGTACAACGTAGAAAAAGAGAGCCAGAAGTAAAAGCCGATACAGCAGGTACCGCAAGCGCCAGGACGGATTAATTTGCCCATGCTACGGCACCCGCTTGTGTATACCAACAATAAACATATATATATATATATATATATATATATATATATTTATATATACACATATATATGCTAGAGTGGCTGGCCTATATATATATATATATATATATATATGCTAGAGTGGCTGGCCCACTCCGATTCTTTCCCGTCAATATATATAAATATATTTGTCGACGCGATAGACTGGCGGAAATGGCCGGCGACTTGGGCCTAGAAATCGCGGGGTCGACACCGGCGCGACACATTTAATTTCAATGTGGCCTTTCTTTAGATCTGCAAAGTTGGTGTGAAATTAGGCAAAACAAACGTATAAATATTATTAGGTACATGGGTGTAGGCAGTACCCTTACACGCATACGGCAACACTCATTACCGATTATATTTTAGTATCACGCACTGGGCAGGCCTGTGAACGGACTCGGTTTAGATGCGTATTGGAATCATCATCCTCAATTATTTCACTCGACTGCGTGTGTGGCCTTGTAAGCGCATGCAGTTAACTGCACCCTATTTAACACACTGCTGCGATCTTAGCTGTGCACGGAGTACCCATGGCGACTATTCCAAGCAACCCTGTCCCAAAAATGATGTAACTTGAAGATCCTGAGATTTCCAATTTCCTCACTGGCCTGTGACCTTTGCCTCTTAGCTTAACATGAAATGTCTGCACAATAGAATAGAAATCTTCAAAACCTTACTCTAACGAATTTTAATCTTACGCCGCGTGAGCGTAATCACAACATAAGAGCCATGATGACGCCGGCTTATTTTTTGCCAAAATTGTATGTGTTATTTTTGACGTGTGAATGATGAGATAGTAAGAAAACGAGAAAACAAATCAATCGCAAACATGTTATGTCGCATAGTGCTTAAGTGTTTGCTCACCGCACCGGGTGCTTACGGAAACATAGAGAAAGAAATTAGAAACGTCTGGTGGTGACTCAGTCAGCTGTCCAATAGACAGGGGGCAGTTTCTTTGTCTTTAAATCTTGTGCGTGTTAGTGCTGCATGACTGCTGGTTGAGCCAACCTGCCTTATAATATTATAAGCGAGTCATGACAATATGAAAACGGTTGCGCCAAAATTTGTGTACCACATACTCGCTAATTGTATTCATCGTCGTCGTCGTCGTTACCGCTCAACGCTATGTCTCAACAAAAAGGTCCACACAAGGTGTGGAAATATTAATCAGTTTCGCGCAGCGCAACGTCACCCACCACAGCCCGCGACTCTGTGCGAATAAGCGGCACCGGCCCGCCGAAGCGCAGCCGGCCGGGGAACGAGCTCCAGAGAAGATTTGCTTCGAGTAACTTTGATGCCTGAAATGCGTAAGAGGGAATAATATATTAGCAGGGCGTGCCGAGGATAGCCGCAACACGACACGATATGCGCACTGACGCCGTCTACCGGTGCTGTTGTTACGTGCTCTACGATGCTGGCAGTAGCAGTGGCAGAAGTAGCTGTAGAGCCGTAGTGATGGGCGATGATGGTCAAGGACTCTCTTTCTAGGAGGCTGGCCGAGAGAGAGAGATAAGAGGAAAGCGCCCGAGCAGTTCGCTTTGTACGCTATTCTTCGTCGTCTTCGTTCTTTATATTATTACTACTATTACTACGACTACACCCGCCACGACTCCTACAACGACCACCACTCGTATTCCAGCTCAGCCACCCCGCTATCTCATTTCCCCCGCTGTTATGACGTCTTTCCCATCATTTTCTTGGCTCTTAAAACTATTTAACCGGTTGGATCTTTCTCCCAACATTCAAGTACTTACTTCTTCTATGCTTCACGTCAGCACGTCAGTTCGTCGCTTTGCCATGCAGAGCAGAACTGCTGGCCAGAGAAGAGCTGGCAGAAGCAGCAGGAACAGCAGCAACAACAGCACCACCAAACAGGCTACAGCTGCGTCGTGCAATTCGTGCATTGCACGCGCTTTTAACTCAATTAGAACAAACACATGGCAAGACGCCGGCCAGGCGGACAAAGAATAACTGACCAGTCTGACTGGTGGCCTAGCGAGTGTCCGCCGTGTTCGCTCCTGCCTCGTTCAGATCTCCGGGCCTTCCCGTCCTTCTCCACAACTCATCCCTGTTTCTCAACTCCTTAAACCGATTTCAAATTCATATTGCTTACTTTGCTGCTTGCAGCGTCCGTCGGTCACGTTAGCCAATCAGCGTTTCAATTTGCCTTTAGGATTCTCGGGCATTCATCGTTGTCGTGGCTGTCTTCGTCGTCAAGACCCCCAGACAATAACGAAGGGGCAGCAACCCACGCGGCGGTTTTCCTATGGCCTAGGCGCTACACGCATACGCTTGTCTTAACTTCGTCCCATCTACACTAGCACGAACCTTAACTTGCCCCACAGACCCTCGAGCCGCGTGGCTCAGTTCTTTCTCTTCAGTTCAAAAGTTTCATCGACTAAGTTTGTGCCACGCACCGTTTACTTCTCGCTGACTGACAAGAGATAAATGGAAAGAGAAAGCGAGAGATTCTCGAATAGATACTACCTGGAATTCCTTTATTCCTCTATGGTGCCGTCCGTTTTGTGTCGCTTTGTTAGCCTGTGTAGAATGTAGCTCATTCGAAACTGTCGTTCCAAACAAGAGCAATAAGTGATCGTAAAACATGCACGCGGTGTACCACTTTAGCGAGGTCTACTTTACAAACGGTTAATTTGCCTAAATTCTGGGTATATATATATATATATACACATACATATGTGTATATATATATATATATATATATACACATACATATGTCTGAGTTCCCCATAGACACTTATAACCAACTTCATTTTTTTTTCAGGAAGTGCAGAGTAATCGAGAGCACACTATCTTGCGAACCACATGATGAGGTTCGGTCAGGTGATCATGAACGCCACCTTAGTAGTGACCAATTCAAATTGAGTGTAAAATCCTAGTAAGCAACAAGCAGTCTTTCTCTCTCTTAGAGATTGAGCTTGAGCATATCATAACCGAGACTAGCAAAGACAACCAGCAGGAGAAGGAGACCAAGACTGGCAGAGAACAAGAAGGACTGAGAGGGCAGCAGAGAGAACAGAAAGAAAGGAAAAAGCTGTGAGACCAAGAGGAAAAGAGCGTGTTCAAAAATCGGGAGTGGTGGTGGTGACCCACCCCTGTAGTAGTGACGGCGGCCGCGGCGCCTTGCGATGCATGAGGTGGGAATGTCTCCATGTTGAAGAACCGCTACGGCCTTTTCCTGCTCTCACTGTGACAGTTGTACGGACAGCAGCGGCGGTACTAACAGTTGACAACGACGACGCAAGTAAGCCGCTGCAGCAAGCGCCGCAGCCGCGCAGCCTGAAGAGGCCCGATACAGTGTCCCCGGCTCTGCCGGCCGCCGGGGAAGAAAGGGACGAGAATGGGGGTGCCACCTTCCCTAGCTAAGCTCAACAAGTGCAAGAAAACGAAGTATGAAGAAGAAACCGCTCGTTGTCAACTACCCAACCTAACGGGGCGCAGTGCAACGATCACCCACCCCCGCCGCCGCCGCCAACGCCATCCATTCAAATTAGCTGTTACTCATGTCGCGTCCTCGCCGGTTGGCTCGGGCTGTCGCGTGTTGTACTCCTCGTCCTCCTGAAGAGTTTTCAAAAAGTGTCACCGCCACTACTGCTACCGCAACCGCAAAGTGGGCCATGGGAGAAAGAAGCAACCGCGGGAAGACAAAGCGACAGGGAGTGACGACCACAGCAACAACGACGACAACAACAACAACAGCGAAGATGACGACAATACAGTGGGCAGCACAACAAGCCCCCGGCTGCTGGGTGGTCAAATATTCACGTTGCCAATTTATCAGACAGTTCAACTCGGAGCGAAGCAAGTGAGCGATCGTCTCGGCTGAAGCCTAGGAGCTGGTGAAGGCGGTGTCTACGGCGGGAGGGGCGGAAGAAGGGACGGCGACAACGACGAGGTGAGGGAGCCCTTTTCCCTGATTTTCAGGACGGCCCCGGGACCAACCGCAAATGGGGAAAGGCGTGCACTAGTGCATATTTTTCACCGCCCACGCAATCCTGTTATTTTCCTTTTTCTATTTCTCTCCCTGCCATCCCTAACCCCCACATACGCTTCGCTGGTTCGCCGTAATCGTCTTCGTTAACTAACGATATAAATCGCCTTGACCGAAGGAAAATGAACAACACAATGATCTCATACCTCTCGTATACAGCTCGACATGTACAGCTCGCCTGTAAATAGGGCCCGGATTTCGCCTAGCGAAGCGTATTTGTAGCTTACCGTCTCTTGAAATGGATGGACCTGCTCTATCATTTGCTTAAGGGGAGTAGAGAAAACAGGTGGAATAGATTGGGTTATATATATATATATATATATATATATATATATATATATATATATAAGACGGGTCTAAGTGAATTAACCACGTGAATAAAAAGAACGCGTAAACGCGGTCGTTAACTAAGCCACGTTGACTTATACTAAGCAATAAACGGCAGGGTACGCTTTGATAGACGGCGAAAGCCACACTAGTCAACGAACAAGAAACGGCTAAACCGCAAATGAGGCTATCACCTCAAAAGACAGGAGCAGACAAATTTTAGCAGATGGCAACTCTGCTCTTCGGTACAGGGAGTTTACGGTTCTCAAGAAGCCAGCTTGCGTAGATGTTCCGAAATCAGTCTCGATTCATCAGAGTAGCGACGAGTTCTCAGACACACTAGCTGACTGCGGACGCGTTGTCGATATCGCCTCTCGCAATGACTGTATCACTTGCCGACTATACAAGCTTTATTCGGCGCCATTATAGTCGTACGAATGTACATCTATTTATATGCATAGAAACGATGTCAAAGTCTGTATTCGACGCGATGCTTTGCTCGCACGTATGCATACTTATATGCACGCGGCATGTAGACCGGCATGCATTCATGTATGGATAGAAACACCATAGATGTAGGCGTTGGGCGTTGGACCCAAAACGACAACGGCTGGCTGGTGAATGATCCGACACTCGAATGAACGAATAGCGAATGCTATCGGCATCAAACTTAGCGGCAACTAAAGCTTCTCTTCGGACTCGTCAGCGGTTGAGCAGCAGCTGTCGGTTGGTGAAAACAGTAAACGGAATTGTAGAAATATACTCCTCCGGTTTAGGACAGGAATATTTTATTTGCCCTGCCCAAAGCTGGTTGAACACCGAGCAAATGGCAATGATACCACAAACAGCAACAGCAACAATGACAGTTGCATTGCATCCGTTGCGTAAATATTCACACGGCGCTAGCGAGTGCTCGCCCAACAACACTCTGTTGCTGCAGGCGGCCCTTGTCATTGACATTGACGTCTTAAGCGACATTTGAGTCTGCTTTTGAGGGGTGGCGAAAGCATGCTGTAGAGGCTTTTTAGGAGGGGGGAATAGATTCCGACCCGTTATATTGTTTAGCCTCGCTGCTACTTTATACCCTGGTCACGAGTCTCATGCTCCTCTCGTCTGTTCTGGATTTGTTCTGTTCATTCACAGACCTCTCAGTAGTTCGACCTATGAGCATCCGCCGTACCGCTGGTTCGGCTTGCCGGCCAGATCGGACGCAGATGACATAATGAATGTCATTTTGCTGCATGTACGTCTCTAAAGCGAAGCACAGTATTATTATTATTATTAGAACTACTATCACGACTGTCCTTGGTATAACCACTAACCCGTTTGTTCTCGAATGTAGCTTTTTACTTTGACTTCACACAGTCAATCGTTCACTGGTTTTTACTCTAAAAAAAAGCACGTTCCTCGGCTCTTTCTGTGCGTTGCTGTGATCAGATTATGTTACAACCAGTTATGAATAGTTCATTAATACGCTCGCTTTTAAATATACTTCTCGTTTGTTGGCATAGGCCAAGCCGCTGCAGGTTAAAGTGGCCACAGCTCGCGAACCCGTCTTAACCCGATTCGTTCCTCGTTCTTTCTCCCTAGCTGTTGTTCTTAATAAATTGGAGCCATCGTGGCTGTCAACTACATAACGCGGAGCGTCGACTGTATCCCTCCTTGCCTGGGCCATGCTTCGTTTCGGCTTACATCAAGCCGAACCTGACGTTGTGCTCAGAAACAAGAAATCATGCTCATATATATATATATATATATATATATATATATATATATACATATATACGTTTGTTTATAGGGCTCCAGTCAGGCTTCCGTGTGTCCAAAGCTAACTATCGGCGACGGTTATGGCTTGTGAAATCGGCATGAGCGTCAATGAATGAAACAGCGAGGTTAGCGGTAGTATATATATATCGCTGATCGTGATGATACATTTAAAGTTTTGAACTACTTCAGGGCGTTGGCTGCAACGACGCTTGCAGCGAACAATTCGTGTCGTCACAAAGCGACTTGGCCCCCAGTCAAGCAAGTCATTTATTCTTGGCTGAAATGCCAGTGCGAGGCACGGCGGGAAGTTAGTTTGCTGCTGCCGTCGCGTATGAGTTGAGGTGATGCGCAAGAGTTAGACGTCCATGTATAGCACTTCCCGAAAGAGTGGCTCGAAATGGCTGATTGCGCCGCGAATTGCCTGAGTCGAAGGGGGAACGGCTGAACGAGAGTTACAGCCGACAGGGACAGGATCCGGGGTTAAGGCGTTGCGAGTGTGTGTAAAACTATAAAGGAAAAATGAGGATACGCGCGGTTCAAATATATATAGAGACAGAGAAGAGGAGAGATAAAGCACGAGCAAGAAAATCGACATCAGGAGAAAGCCCAAGCTGTCCTCTTTCCTTGGACAGGAACCCAGGGGGGGGGGGGGACTAGAACTCATTGCGCAGCGATCTTCCCGCTAATCTGGTCTTTTTGACTGCTACGCTGGAGAAGGCTGCGACATTATCAGTAGTAGACAGTAACGAAAGCATCACTATACCTTCTAGGATTTTCTCTCACTTTGTCATCGTATATTAACCCTTTGTCTTTGTGGTGCAACTCTGATTGACGTAGGTCAATTCTTTCCCCTCTATCTTTAAATTGGCCACGGGCCTATCAAATTTGCTTTATCGCTTGATTCTGTCTGGATTTCTTTGTTATCAGTGTTGCAAATCATTGCTATGACAGCATTCTACCCCCTCTCTCTGCCTCTCTCCAATGGTTCATTAAAAAATTACGATATATGAAGAACTGTAAGGAAAGCAGTAATCGTAGTTCTTGCAACAGCAGCGTCAGAAACTGTTATTTTTCTCGATCTCCCCTACCCCTATGATTGTATAGATATACAACCATCTGTCTTTCGTCACTTTGATTTCTACCCACCGGCAGATTTTCCATTTGTCTTTTCTGTTTCTGTGGTGCCTCTTTTCAATGTTTGTTATCATCACTATATTTTCAGCTTCTTCTTTTCCTATCTTTTTTCTATTGTTGGCATCTTCACTGTTTGTTTCCTCGTTATCCTCAGTACGCTGTTGTTATTGTGCTCTACCTTCCCGTAGAAGGACGGTTGTCCTACTGCCCCGTACCGGTACCCCGGTTCACTCTCCTTAAACATACATGCATGTATATAGAGATACATGCGAGTACCTAGAAATACATGAGAGTATATAGAGATACATGCGCGCCCGCATGCATGCTGGTGCATGGGGCTACACTGGACGTGCGTCCAGTATTTTCCGGACGTCTGGTCATGGTAAAATTGCGGGACCTACAAAATTAGTAGACGTAGTAATGCCCCGCCGTTGCACATTTGTATTTATGGGGTTTGTCTTACGTAGCAATGCAAAAGCAGTCCCGTAGACGTTAACAACTGGCTGAGGGTCAGCCTGAAAAAGAATGCTCGTAGTAGTAATGCTAGTAATAACAAATGTGGGCGTGGCCAGGAGTCGTATTATAGAAGTGGTTCCGCGTTCTGAATTCCTATTTCTATTTCTTCTCCTTTGAAAACAGGCACGCATTTTCACATTTCGCAACGCAGAAGCTAAGTATAGTAAAATGTGACGCTTTTCGTCGACCACGTAGCGTTCGTTGAGCTAGTTAGTCGGATCGTTCCTGCGTCCTGTGCTCATTCCATAGCCCTTCTATGAGCCTAGATCATTCAGTTTGTGTTCACTTTGGCTGTATTGCTGTGCGGTTCAATTGTGCGGTCTCGCTTTCTCTCCCCCTCTTCCTCTCTCTACTCGCTGCTTCCCGTTTTACCACGTTTACCTTCGGCATCTTTAGTGGGCGCTAGTAAGTGCTACATTTACTAGTAACGCACTGTTATTTCGACCCAGTTTCGAAGCGACAGTATCGCTCGCATACTTGTCAGTTCACTCATTGTATTGTCGTTGGCTCTTGTTCTAGTTATTGTTGTTGTTGTTATTGTTAATATTGTTGTAGTCGTAGTAGCAGTAGTTGCTGTCGCAATGATATAATTAAATTACTCTTCGCTTAGCGACGGGTCGAAACGGCTCGGTGAGAAAGGACAGTTGTATATCTGCGTATACGGGTGCGGAACGAGACAACTAGCGAGAGGAGAGAGAGCGATCGAGAACCAGGCTATGGCAGCAACAGCACTAGGTTATCACCATTAAAAGCAGCAACAACAGAAACGACAGCAGTAACAACAACAGCAACAACGACGACGACGACGACAGCGGAAACAACAGCAACAGTAGCAGTCACACAGCCACTACACCATCACGAGATCTACGAAGAGGGAAACTCGAGCGCGGAGAAGCAGAACAACTAAGACACTGAAACGATCCCGCAGCATCTAGAGCAGATAGCGGACCTAGGAACAGAAGGGAAATAAATATATAGGGTGAAAAAGGGAGAGATAGAGAGAAATAGACCGAATAGAACAATTGAAAAAAAGAAATTACTCATCTCGTCTTGTGTGTTCTGCCTAAAAGTGCAGGTTGCACTTGAAATACACCTGAAGGAGAGGGCAGACGTGAAAGTGAGAGAGTAGAGCGCATCGTAGAGATCAACACGGGAGTGAAGTTCGAACAGTTTGGTAGAGGTGGTAAGAATACATAGGTTAAAGGATTGAGTACGCCGACGAAGACGCCTATAACAACAGCGGTGCTGCATTTGTGCAAGGATGAACTGGATATATTATACGAAAAGAAATTCTAATTAAAGTTAAGGGATAGCATGACAAAATATGCATAGTCGGAATTCAGCAAAAGGATGGAGGATTGAATGAATACTTTCAGCGGTAGCGATCGTGATATTGAGGTGGCGTTAACATCGATGGTGCTTCGGTGAGGAGGCTGATCTTCAAGGACACCCAGAAGGACTTCAGGAAAGTGCGCACGGCCGCCGGACAATCAATGGCTGAAGAAGTGGCTTTAGCTTGACGATAAAAACGACCGCTCGGCGACGGACCTTGAGGATAGGGGGATACAAGTAAGCTTCAATGATAAACTTTGGGGGCCCGCTGCCGTCGACACGACCGGGGTTGCCTGTCATCGCGACATCTGTGACACAGCAATACCAGCTAACGACGATTGATCTATTGAAAGTCTATCTGTCTGCCTGTCGAGTGGATGTGAATCACGATCCGCTTTCTTCGTAGACAGAAAGGGCCAGGGCTGCTGAGTCCAAGATGGAGCGTTACTTAGCGGGATAACGCGTACAGATTATAATCATTTATCAACAATAGAGAAACTTGCAAGTTTCACATCATAGGTTTAGTACCTGGCGTGCCAAGTAGTAGAGGACTACAGAGCGTTCATTTGGCGTAGAAAATATCACCGCTGTGGACGACATTGTGAAACAATGTTCGGAAACATCGGTTTAAAAACACATAAAAATTGGGTCCTTCGTGCGCCTCAATCTGGCACATTTGGGGTTGGATTTAGCGATCCAATCTCTATCCATATACTAACTCGAAAAAATCAAGCTCAAATATTATCTGAAGTGGCTGATCGCCAATTGGGCGTTACCTTTTCACTCTACGGTAAATGGCGAACGTTTTCGCAGCATGATCGTTAATCGTTTTGATGAAAGACTTGATGCAAGTGACTTTGGTTCCAACCAGATGGTGCCATTAGCTACACAGCCGGTTGAGTCTTTTAAGACTGAAGCGACACGGGTAAACTCACGTAACGGGAACATTTTCTGGCCTTCAAGATCTTGCGATTTAATGCCATTAAACTTTTCCTGTGTTTTTTCTTAAAAAAGTAAAGTGTAAAATTAAAGTGTTAACACATTAGTTTCACGGTCATCAGCAAACAAAAGACCATCATTAAGACGTGTATTGACGTAATTGAGCTTGATGCATGTGAAAAAAATTGCTAACTAATTGGGTGACATGTGAACAGCTTGTAAAAGCCCAAAAGTCACCACCCCACCGATATTGATTTGATTAGAAATTACCTTTTATCCCTATCAAACTAATTTTAAAAGTATCTTAAACATTTTTTATATAATTAATTATTCATCATATAGAAAAGTTGCAAAAACATTTGTAACTGCAACGATCTTAGTTAATTCTGCAAATTCTCTATATATGTATACAGGGTGTTCGTAAAATCCTACCCCAAACTTAGGGCTACGGTTAAATTTGATGATAGAATCATTTTTGTCATGTACGGAAGACAAAATTTTGTCTGGCTGGTCAAATGCGCAACAAATGTTTGATTCGTCGCTCGAATAGCAATGCGAGGTGCTGCGCTCCTGCAATAGTAACAACAACAATTAGCGCTACGGTCACCTCTCTTCTCGCCCTTTTCGCACAATCCAGCGCACTAAATGCGCCACAAATTCAAAGACTTCTTTCACCAGTTGAAAAGTTCTCACGAACAAAATTCTCTATTCTCCTTTTTCACTCTGCTCTTCCTACCTCTGAGACTGTGTTTTGTTGCCCTCGAGGCTTTGCGAGGTGTGCAGGAGGGCGGGACACGTAGGCCGCAGCCCTTACTGCGTGCCTCCCACATTCACTTGCTCTGGTTTCAATTTTCAAAGTCAACAAACAAATCACCCCTACAGTTGCAATCAGATCCGAATAAGCCCACAATTCGGCTATTCACTCTCTTACTTTCTCTTGCTGTCTCTTTCTGATCGTCGTCATCTCTCCTGTCTTCGTAACATCTATACACAAGTAGACATATATCAATACCATATGTATGCATCCGCGCACACACATATATATATATATACATATATATACCACCGCCACTCGAGCGTACAGCGAATATATACAGCTGTCTATACAGTCTGTATGGCAAGATTGACTGACGTACATGTACACACACACACGCCCACACATCCATACGGCGGGCGGAGGTGAAGGCGGTCGGTGGCATTGGCGTTTCTCGAGACGCTGCTAGTGGTGGCGGTGGTGCAACAGCATCTAAGATTGCCTTAACATTTGCATGATTGGAACGCTGCGCGCGCCGCGGGTGTAGGCACGCGCAGGCAGCCACTATGCGCCCAGCTTGCACGTAGGCTGCAAGACGACCGTCTTTCATATAGCCACCGCAGTTATTCGTTGCCTCACTCGATCGGCGGCTAGGCTAGACCGTCCAGTTGCGAGTCGACAGTGAAGAGTCGACAGAAGATGACGAACACGACGAAGCGATACAAATCGCTTTCTCCAACGGCCTGCCGTCACTGAAGTCATCGAGAAAGCCAGCTCTCGAGATGCGGGCGTAGATGACCGTGTGGATGCATGCGAATGCGAGAGCAGAGAAAAACTTGCGACTTCTCACTCTTGTGCTCACAAGAGTGAGAAGTCGCAAGCGCTAGTTGTATCCAACACAACACGTATCGTTCCCAGCAGCAGAATCTGCAGTTCTGCAGTAAGCATGAGGTCTTCTCCCCTTTCAGTTTGGGCTTGGGTCATCTACCTATCCAGCAAACTCCACAACCCTCCGCTGCACCCCCTATCTGCGCTTATGCGTTTTACCAGCCAACCAGTCTCTCAGTTGCTCGGCATGATCACGTAAACTAAACGCTAGCCGTGTACGACACGAGCAAGTACGTGCTGTGGTTGCACATTATCATCTTAACTACGTGTATAGAGATACAAATGTGTAAACAGACAGTTCACAAACAGAACCACAGGCCAATACAGCTAAAGATTGTTGTTCAGCAATAAGCGTCATGGTGACCTCGACTTAATTAGAATAGGCTGCATCGTAATCGTCGCAACTTGCCGCATTATGTGGCGACGTGGTCTGGAGGCTTATTGGGCTAGTCATGATTATCGAATGCTGGGGTGCCGCAAGTTTAATCCCCGTTTCTTAATCGAAATTTCTTTAAGCAAACCTCATTGAGATTAGATGATAAGATAGAAGATAATATAGCTATATAGTAGACAATTTACTCCAAATTTGGAAGGATATTACATCGCCGTGCGGTAATAATGGTGGTCAGCAGCATGCTGATCTGCATTTTGCTTGCTCCCGGAAGATTCGCTTATCTCCCGCGAAGGTAACCTGTGCTTGTGACCGCAAACCGTCTCTGTTTATGTGGTTGTGGCGTAAAAGGGGTTTCTTTCTGTCTGTCTGACCTTCTGACCCCGTCCGATAATGTGAGTTTCAGTGAACTAATAAGGGCAACGAGAGAACGGCGAAGAGCATGGGAAGAGATGGCTCAGCACGGCTAACTCAGCTGCCCTGATGGTCGCTGTTGGATATTTGAGCGCTGACGAGAGTCCACGGACAACGTTAGGCACACTCCTTATTCATTGTTACGTTTGGCCGCCAGTCAGTCATTATTTTCTAGCGATTGTCGCCCTGCAACTGCTGGGTGCTGCCTAATGCTAGCGTATGATCGTCGCTGCTGTCTTTGTTGGCTTGCCCTTAGTTGTTGCCGCTTTGCCATTGACACAGACGAGCTTTCTCATGTGGAACCTTTGGCCCACCCTCTAACAATGAGGCGGTGGGAAATCCCCTTCGGCAGGACGAGGGAAATGCGGGAAAGGGCATCTGAAGACCTCGCAACCAATTGTACCCACCCTGTTGCCGATGCAAGGATGGTTTTCGGCATAGATGAGATCAGTTGTTTAGGAAGATCTTCACCGCATTGACATCGCCTTGATGACAAAATATTAGGTACAATGGAACTGCTAGTACTAGTAAGATAATGATGGCAATGACAAAGAACAAAACGAGTGACAATTTATTTGTCTACATTACTGTAAGTCTTACTTAGATTTAAAGTGCTAACAACAAGGCACACATAGGCTTCGTCCGGTTCTAAGTCGGCTGACGATTTAACAAAGTAAAACACTTCCTGTTTGACCGAAATTGTATATGAGTTAACCGGGTAAGCATACTAGCATATTGCGAGTGCATATATTGCCAGTCTGACAATCTACTAAATCCCATATCTTCTATGGTGATTCTCTCTTCTATTTACTCCATTGCTTTTTCACGTTTGCAAACATGATATGCTATTAAATAAATGGTGTGTATTTCAAATTGAGTATAATATACACTTTCTAAGGTTGCCTTCATAATACTGTATATCATTCACGCTTTCGGCGAGAAAAGTAGTGCACCATTTCATGACCCAGTGCGGCGCATTATACTGCATGGTACCCGGCACACCTCACAAGGTGGAACAGGTATGTACCCAACTCGTATTTCCTATAAAAGACGTTTGAACATACAAGAAAGTAATAACCATTTACTATGTACGCAGTTCATACGCGGCGACTATCACATGCAACCCCAGACCAAAAGTGCAAGGCATTAAATGCATTCAAACCCCCCGATCACCCTCCAGTCTGTTTGACTTTAGTTTCCCACTCTTAAACAAAACATTCCTACGGTACTGTACGCGGCATTTTTAGCCTTAGTTGGGATATTTTAGTAAGGCTAATGCCCGTGTACTGTTTTTTTTATGTCATGGGTAATTTTTAATCCACGCCGGCATTTACCTTGTTTAAATTGGAAACCATGCAAACCAATTTAAGAGTGGCCGGTCTGGGTCTCGAACCCAGTCCTCCCGAATGCAGATCAAAAGCTTTGCCACTAAGCCATCTTGCTCGGTAATGAATGACATAAAATACACAAAGCATGAAGAACCTCATAGCTGAGAAAAGAGACATTTTCGGACGTTGACTTCTTTCCCTTAAAGGAAGACAAGAGCCATCCGTATTTTTCCGCCGTATAACCAACCCGAAGGCCAAGATTAGGGAACCCGAGGATCAAGACATACACGACAAAAAGCAGCACAGTTGTGAAAGCAATGAAATAGTAGATGAATTAAAAAAATTGTCGCTGTTGAAGAGACAACGTCAATGGTAGCGACAAATGTCGAGGAATTGGAAAACTAGGGGAAAAAAGGACGAATACGAGAGGCGCGCCGTTGAAGAGGAGGTATGGTGGTTAACGCTTAAACCACAGTGGCGAAAGAGCTAAGAAGAAGAAACAAGAGACAAGAGGAGGTGCGGCAGAGGCGAACGGCGGCCAAGCAGACGACAGCAACATAGGAAAAAACAACAAGATTCGGCCAGAGGTGTGCGCGAAATACGGCCACAAAGCGGAGAAGAGAGAAAAAGAGGCCAATCTGGCAAAAGAAAAAGAAGTAGATGCTAGCAGTCAAGGAACAACCAGAGCAACAGCAGCAACCACAACATCGTACGGAAGTGTGGTGTGCGCTCTTCAAATTGTAGCGGATAATTAAGAAAGACAGGACGACGGGACGTGCGGCAGTCATAGAAAGACTATATGTTGGTTGGAGTGGCATCGAATTATAGTACTGTCTGGATACATTTGACAATCCAAGGGCCATGGATTCCGATGAAAGGCAATACTGGAGGTAGGTACTGTCTAGCGCACGAAAACATGGAGCGGTGGAGATTAAGGGGGCATTGGAGGCCATTAAACGGTTAGCTATCCGTGGCATAGAGAGACGAAGGTGAAGGCTGAGAGAGAGGAAAGTGGGCAGAACTTCATAAATTACTAAAAATCGGGTCTGTCGAGGTATGGTGCAAGTCGGAATACGGATAATAGGAAAACAGGTTTAAAGGAAATGGCAAAATAACGAGAGACGCTATTTTGTGCGAACAAGTTTGTATTGCGAAAATTAAGAATCTGTCATGGAGATACACCTGAAAGAAACAATATGGGTAGTTATTGGAGTATATAAGGCGTCAAGTCACACTGAAGTAAAGTTTTCAGGCTGACCCTCAGCCAAGATTTAACGTCCACGGATGGCAGATAGGCGAACACATTGCATATATCAAGACACTAGTGCTGCTGTTTGCTGACGATATGATAATGTTAGGGCAAGGCACTAGGCATAGTGTTCAGTGAGAAAAAGAGCGCAACTTTATTATTTAATTAATATGTGGGGGGGAGGAGGCTTGTATTACAGGGGAGGGAATTGGACTACCTAAGTTAGTATAAGTATTTTGGGGTGACAATGACTATAGTGGATGATAATTTAAAGAACGAAGAAATATTACGAATTAAGAGGGCTGAAAGAAGAATAAAAGCACTAAGGTGTGAGGGCCTCTGGGGGTTTAATAATTATATAGGTTGCCGTTTTAATTGTGCCAGGGAGGGTCTTAAGGGGGAAGAACGGATTTAAAATGTATGTAAATTTTGTAATACAATGTAAGCTAAGTTTAGTATTAGAATTGAGAAGGTCACAAATATAATATGGAATAAACAGATGCAGTTGGTAAATATGGCACTAAGGATCAAAACGAAGTGGGACTGCAGAGTAGAATTTACAGCTAGGGAGATTATGTACAATAGTCAGCAATGGGCAACAGCAATGAGAAAATGGTGAAATTAAGGGTCAATAGTCATATATAGGCAAATGGAAGTTGGCGATGACTCCAGATCGAGTTTGGCAGGTATGTGTGGAGAAGAAAATAGAGTAGAATGGGTATACGACAATTTAAGAGCGAGTGGGCGATTGGCAGATGCCAGGGCATAAATGTTTAAAAAAAACAACGGGCTAAATAAAAGGAGGGCAACAGTACAGAATGTCGAGCTTGCGGGCTAGAAAATGAGTCAATCAAACATTTTGTAAAATAATGTGTAGCCTTAGGGGATATATAGACCCGTTGGAGGCTTTAGCTTTAGGACGAAATATTAGAATATATAGAAAGAATCAGGTCGATATTACAAAGAAGAGGTTGCCCCAAAGAAAGGAAAATACTCAGTAGGTATTGAATATACGTTGATATTATGGATGCCCAAGTAATATATACGCTGCCGCTCTAAGCGCCCCTGATATACATGCCAAGCGAACAATAAATCAATCAATAAATGGTAAACACGTCTTTGGCAGGCAGTCGGCCTTCACACCTGAATATCGTGGTTTTAGTCTTCCTGATGTTCATCTCGAGCCTCTTTAAGACAGAAAGTACAAGGTATGTTGTGCTGCTCCAGTGTCAGCGGATGCTGTACAAGTGAAGACACGGGCACAGGGCTCCGATTAAATAAAAGTCTAGTTAGGTGACTCTACCTGTTTGTTACTGAGTGTTCAGAAGCCTACGACGTCGCACGATATAAGCATTGAGCTTTCGTTTTGCACTTTGAGCTATATTTTATGGCCATAAGAGAGTTTTATATAGGACTTTTGAAATTCAAGGCAGTTCCGCCTGGCTTGTACTGATGATGGTGGTATTGCTCTTGCCTGGCGCAAGAGCTCAATCGCTTCACTATGGACGAGTTAGCAGGCTCATGCTTTCTTTGTGACTTTTTTTTAAGATTTTCCGTAAGGCTATTGCCCGTGTACAGTTTTTTCATGTCATGGCTAATTTTAATCCACTCCGGTATTTACCTTGTCTAAATTGGAAACCATGCAAACCAATTTAAGAGTGGCCGGTCTGGGTCTCGAACCCAGTCCTCCCGAATGCAAGGCAAAGGCTTTGCCACTAAGCCATCTTGCTCGGTTAAACATGTACAGTCTTCACGCGCGTTCGCACATTAAGTAGCACCTCGCTTTTATAATATTTGGCACCGCAATTGATTTTGGCATTGAAGCCACCGACGACAATGGTTGGCATGGTCAAGTTTATTCCTAACTGTCTAAAGCTTGACGTCTTGGAACCTCCGCGAGATCGAATGTGCGTAGGAACAGAATACAGCGAAATTTACCTTCCCAGCGAAGAGTACCACGTAGTGCTTATCTTTTCTGACGAATTTCGTCTGCCGCCAGCGCTTAGGTAGGTAGAAAGAGAGCCCATCTACAGGTCTTACCCGACCTCCCGCAGGTAAGACAGCCAGCTGGTGAAACCCCCGTTGATATGCAGTTTGTCCAGCTAAATGTCTCCGTAAGTAGTGCAGTATCAACCAACTTGAACAAATTATCGTGTACAAGACCCATTGCATTCCCTATTCCCTTTCAATTACAGAAAACCACTCGTAGAGGTACGCTTGCAGTTCTAGAACTGATCAGTCTCTTACGGGGACTTGTAATCGTTTTCACAGTCCTTTTCTGCCAGTTAGCCACACTTGCAGCCCGACCGCCGACGTTTCCTTAGCCAATCGTGCCACTCGCGAGACGCAGATTTTCTCAAGTCTGACTTCTAATTCGCTAATGTCGCCTGTTGCGCTGCCTCTCTACATTCGATGTTTTGTCTCGTCGATTCCAAAATACAACAAAGTCGTCGTCTGCCTTCTCCTTTGGGTGTAAGACAACCTTCTTGTTCTTCCGTCTTATCCGTGTTGTGCCGCGTTTCTCCACGCTAAATTTGTTGCCTAGCGTCGAGGTCAAGCCCACTGTGATTGTAAGGGGTGCGGCAAACAGTTCTTGCGGGAGTTCCTCGATTTTAGAGTCAGACAACCCCCCGTAAAACACCTTTGAGCAGCCTTAAATGCATACCACTAGTTGTTTACTCGTCCTAAGCGGCAGCGAACACTTCGAACATCACGACTGGTAGCAGAGAATATCTATATATATATATATATATATATATATATATATATATATATAGTAGTCAGGGAGTTATTTTATTATATTAGGAGGTGATTCGAATTCGCCTCCCCTTGTTCTCGTTCGGGCCTTCTGCCGTCGACAACAGTAAGCATGCAACAGCAGCAGCAAACATGTCCTGATATATATATATATATATATATATATATATATATATCGAGAAAGAGAGAGATAACAATGCTAAGTCTTCCCTTCCATTGAGCACAAATCTTTTGTGGCAAGAATACAGGGCTGGGCAGGCAAACAGCTGCTGCCGTTATCGGATGCAAGCACAACAAATTCAACGCCGAGAACGAAGGCACAGCACTAAATAATCAGCTGCAACATCGAAAGAATCAATGTCTGCGGAGCCAACAGTGAACGATGCCATCGCTCATGCGGCTTTTATCCGCATGTTGACTTTGACATAAGTCAATACTGTATTTTGAGCTCGATTGACATGCAAAGTTTTGCGGCTAAACACGATCGGCCTGCCTACCACTCTCTCTGCTGCACCATTCATGCACAGTAATCATTGTGACATGAATCGCAAAGCGCGTAAAGTACAGTGGTACTGTGGCTTTTATATCTTGCGGCGCAGATGAACGTCGCCAGACTTTTTAATTCAAGGATGACGAAACGGGTCGCTCAAAAAAAACAAGTATACTCCAATAACTCAGCAAATCTCAAGATTTTTGCCATGGTTGAGCCGTATATATATATATATATATATATATATATATACGTATTGACTCAGTTGGAAAGTTCTATCAGTTGGTTAGATTTAGCGGATTGCGATGAGGGGTTCGTGTGTTGCCAACGAACCCTGCAATGTTGGCAACGCAACGTTGTCAATGTCTGCTATTGTCGTAGTAGCCATTTATGTACTATCGTACATATTTTAATTCGACAACGTTGTGCTCTTTTGTAAGTTAAATAATAATAGTACCTACAAGTCCCCACTTACATATTATTGTGCCTTGTTGCTGCCACAAAAGACTGAATGCAACTGCCTTGGCGACAAATCTTTATGCTGTCTAAGTGCAGATACGATCATTATCAAATACAATACGACCAAACACAATTAAATTATGGATCAGTTGCATAGCACGGGCCGAAACAAAAATAGGCCCTTATACTAAGATGACATACTGCGTGTCTGATGGAATAGGGTCGACGTGGTGCGTTATGAGGATCTGCAGAAAAATAAGTGCCTAATTTATTCTGTATAGCGAACTGTCGAATTATCAGCGCGCAATTTACTGATCCAAAATCGCCACACAAATACGTTCAGTAAGTTTAGTGCATTAGTGAGCGAGTAAGTAAGTTAGTCTGGTCGGTTTGCGGACTCGCTTGCGATACCAGTTTAATAAAAAAATTAATATATAAGATTGCCTCTGAGGCTGTCTGGGATTTCGTCTTCTACATTTGAGCCTCTCTTAGTCTATTTCGCAGCTCTGTCAATTAGAGATGGCTTTCTTGATGAAGCTCCTGGCCGCCCTGTAGAACTTCTTCAATGTTATTATATCATCTCGGGTCTTAGTGTGCTTCACGATCAAAGCTTCAAACTCGAAGGCACACATTTGTTGTACTTTTCTTATGGAGTCGAACCTGTAAGTTGTCTCTGTCGCATTTCTCACATCCTTATAGCCTGCCTCTTTGGGCTTCTCTATAGCATCCCGGGACATTTGCTCGACTCTAGCTTCTGCTGTTTTTTGGACATTGGGGATCTTAGTCGTGCCCACCGAGCTAGTGCCCACTTTGCCGCCATTCTCATTCGTCTCAGCTCCTACTCGGCCATCTTCCGGGGCTATTGTTAGGACCCTTCCTTAAGAGAGAGCCCTTCCTTCGTCCATATAGGATATGATAGAATGTTCGTCCATGCTCAGGTAATCGCCCACTCTCCCTCCCTAGACCCTTATCCGGGTTAAGGTTTCTTGGTGGAAAAATGCGATGAGTGTTCTTCACTTGTGTCTTACATACACGTAATTGAGTGCTGTAGCAATATATATATATATATATATATATATACAGACCCGGGCGCACCGGGTCTGAAGCCCGACCTCGTAGTAACAACACCTACCGAGGTTTGGATTTTAGATGTCGAGGTTTGCGGCCCGAACCGGGACCTGGTAAAAGCGCGGCAAGACAAGATCACCAAATATGACGTCGAGTTCCCCGACTCGCAAAAACCTCGCAGATTCGAATCCATCACTATCTCTATGAGTGGTGTATGGGACTCCGAATCTGCGAGGACGCTCTTGGGGCTCGGCGTCACGAAGAGGAATCTTATGGATCTCACCGTTTTAACTTTGCAAGGAACCTTGAGGATTTACCGTTCGCACCGGGTCCATAAGAGCGGGGGCTACCATCAAGCAAGGACACGGACAACTGATTCTTAACTTCACGTGACACCTTTTTACCACCATTTTTATTAAGGCGAGCACTGCCGAGTGTGCAAACGTATTGTAAATGATTAATAAATCATCACAATATTTTCTATATCGGGTGCACATATACATATATATATATATATATATACACTGCTCGGTACATTACTCCTATATATATGATACACTATATTTCTAACGCTACACTTGCATACGCTGCTCTCTATATGTAGACTGTGTGGTACAGTAATGTGCTATATATATGTACGCCACGCCAGATAGTTTTTAGATAGTGCAATGTCATACTGCTTTAACTCCATTTAGTTGGAGCAGTCAGAATTCGAAGTTGAAGGCGCGGCGGGCCGCTCGGAACCTCTCGGCCGTTGCGCGGGTGGTTTCGTTGTTCTTCATCTTGCTAAAGTTATCTTGTTTGAGCTTCACACCAGTTTGGCCCTTGGCTCGCCCCATTTGACAGAGTTTGCGTAGAAACGTTCTGCCGTGCCAACATATCAGCGAATTCTACGTCAGCATAATATTATAGAAACAGCCTTAGAGCTTTTCCAGCAAGTTAACCAACTCTTTAAGGTGTGGTTTCCAAAGCAAGAAAAACAAAAAAGAAAAAGGAACATGATAAATAAAAATAAATAAAAACGCAAATACATATTTGTGTTTACGTTATTTGCACCATGCTAATTTAAAGGGTTGTGCACGTATGAGTTAGCTGCAGTAGGTCTGCTTGGATGCTTTTGAGGCCTTCTGGACCCTAGTGCCTCAAAAGCATCTAACACGCAAGTAGCGCTCAACGCCACACATGATGTCAGTTTATAAAGTATTTCAACTGAATTGCAACTCCAGCAGAGCTGCTCAAAGCGTGCACCAAAAGGTCAGCGGTGGGTCAGAAGCCGACCTGCTGCTGCTCACTGAACCCAACGTTTGGTGGGCGCAAAACCGCCCCTAGACCGGTTCTCAGACATAATAATAACGTGCATAGTACTAGAACGTCACAGCCAGGTCCGTATCTCCAGGCAAAGCAGCGGCCTCTGTTCTATTATACATGGATTAATGTAGCGAACGTCAGGTCAGACGACGTGTCCTCTTCTTTTAACCAAAGTGGTGTCACACTTCTAGACATATCTGGTGATTTGAACGCTTTGGCCAGCGCATGGGGCAGCCGAGGTCCTTGTCGCTCATAATACGGATGCGCCCACCTTCTATAAGGCCAGGCGCACCTCATGCATTGATCTGACCATCATGCGGCGGGCCGAGGCCCACAAGACTTTAAACTCGAAGGTGCCACAGGACAAAGAATCCCTTAGCGACCAGTATTCGTTTCGTACTGGTAGCTATGAAAATACTAGGACCTATCGGCAGTATGACAGTAAAATGGACCATCGCGAGGGAGATTAATTGAAATAACTTCCGTCTCTCGCGGTGTGTACAGGCAATGCCGCTTCTATAATCGGCACAACGGGATGAGCAGCTAAATAGCACTTCCTTGAATTGAGGCGACACGTTTAAACCTCACAAATAATAATAATAATAATAATAATAATAATAATAATAATAATAATAATAATAATAATAATAATAATAATAATAATAATAATAATAATAATAATAATAATAATAATAATAATAATAATAATAACAATAATAATAAACAACAGCGACAACAAGAGTGGCCACAATAACAGCAAACAGGAGCGGTCATAGTCCACATGCGCTGAGGTGAGCTGTGTTCGTGTTGTCCAACTAGAAAGATCCGCTTCCACTGATCAAGGCCAGCAGGGCACAGCTGTGCAGGGTTGCAAAGCAGCAATTTTAGGCCTGAGAGAAGACGCCAGCAGGAGGGGTGAGATCCGCGCGAATCATTTCCGAGACGGATGTAGCAGACAGATTCAGGAAAATTGAATTTGGGCACACCACGCCCTACAACCAAACCTGGTCCAAGAAAATGGTTGTTTTAGTGCAGATGATGCCATTCTAGAGCATAGGCGAAATGTTCACATCTGCACAACATCAAAAGGGAGACACCTTCTTTAGAGGTGAGAAACATATGTATATATACATACATGCATACACGGGGACAACGAGTGCATATATTGCTCTAACATTTATGAGCCAATAAACCGTCAACATGAGGAGCAAACGGGAGGCGGTGCTAGAACGACACCATTATATGGCCATTCGACCAAATCGCATTGCTTATCAGAGCTGATCAGTAACTGTGAAACCTCTGTGGTCTGTTTAGCGTTAGTAACTCTAATTTCGACTCAAATAACTTAGAGATTTTTTTAATAGTAAAAACATATTATTTTGTCATCTTGTCTCTTACGGTTTTAAATATATACATATATTTTTTGTTTTTTATTTTTTCTTTAACTTCACTTTTTAAGATAAAATATACGTACAAATCGAACCTAGGTCCAATCGTACATAAGAGATTTAACTTTTTCATACCAGTTACGTTATATTCTACTATGATCTAAAATAGAATACAAAGCCACATTTTCTACAAAAAGAGGGCTTATGCAATTCATAATAATAATAATAATAATAATAATAATATATATATATAGTATATTAATATATTATTATCATTTTCAAAACTCATCTTAATAAAAATATACAATCGCCAAAAAACGTTTGTAAGAGAAAATGCTTTAAATTTATGGGCACCTATGTGCGGATCTGCACATGCATAACATTGTCAATCTATTGTTTACCATTTGTTGCCAGCGATCTCTTTGCTAGGGTCAGGCATGCCGACGCATGGCACTTTGTACACGTCTGAGAGCACAGTCGACAAACGCACTCCGTGTACTCTTTATGGAAGTTCGTATTCGAACAGACGAGGTGACGATAGCCATGAAATTTGAATCTGGCATAGACGTAGCAATTATCACAGGCAAGACCAGACCAGAGGTGAGAAACTACTGAAAATATGTGAAAATGTATACACCTGTAGATAATGTAAATAATGTCGTTTCTGTTCAAGGAACGCTGAACAAATTTACAGAAGTGGTGCAAGGGACTTAATCTTAAACTTTCGGTGGATAAATGTAGTGTCCTTCACTTTGGCCGCAACAATCCTACACACACACATATATATATATATATATATATATATATATATATATATATATATATATATATATATATATATATATATATATATTGGACACTAAGGAGTTAACTGCAAAAATATTTATAAAAGACCTAAATGTGTTAAGATCATCCAATTTAAACTATGCTCCTCACATTCTAGAAGTAGCAACATCGTATTAGCGAAAACGGTGTTGAATGCGACAATATTGTTGAAATGTTAAATAGAATTGGCATACACACGTTTACTCGCATACGTAAACGGACCGAGCAAGCAGTGAGATTTTTTAGATGAATACTACAAACACTTGCTCGAGGAACAATATTCAGGCCAAAATTATTGCCACGAAAGTGATCGTCAACAAAATGTTTGCATGGCGCTTGGTACGTAAGCTTAACCATGTAAACCCGATATCTATCCCGATAGCCGCCTCAAAGCCTACTTGCAATAACCTTCTTTTGTGATCTCAATAAAGCCCCCCTGCTAAAATATATATATATATATATATATATATATATATATATTTAGATCTTCAACCTCTCGTCGAATTTGTTTAACGTTATTTTCACATTCTAAAATGAATTTTTTGAACGGTACTGTACGCATCGTCTTCAATCTCAATCAGATTATCACAATCAACTGCACTACAATGTTATAAAAGCAAACATTAGCGATTATATTTTTTCTTGTTTGTATTCTAATTAATACGTAAACAATAAAAGTAACTAGCTTATGTAATAGGCAAGTCTGTTTGACATAGCGCCTTCAAAGCATAACAGAGCTACGACTGATACCTAAGTGCACGCTTAGGCAAGAAGTAGACACACACAATCCTATATTTCTTACTGTCAATATTATCGGCAGAGACGTGGCAGCTACGTATCGGCGCAAGTGGGTTCGAGCCAGAGCACAGACTCCATCACGCCTCAAAGCAGAAACAGTTAATATAGTTCTCCAAAAAAAGAGTTCGGCTGAGGATCGTCCACAAAATGGCCAGCTTGCTCTTCTAAGCATTCAAACGCAGGTTTATTCATGAGTACTTGCATATACACTCGAAACATACAGCCTCTGAACTGCGGAGGTTGCCCAGGGGCTAGAACGAAGATCATGCGCTCGTTGCTTCGAAACGAAAGGAAAAATTAATAATAATAATATTAATAATAATAATAATAATAATAATAATAATAATAATAATAATAATAATAATAATAATAATAATAATAATAATAATAATAATAATAATAATAATAAGTATCCTCCTCAAAGACCTAGGTGTCAAAATTAGTGCTAACACGGGTGACCAGCGCGAGAGCGAGTTTCTGCGTCAGCAACTCTCGCTCGCAGTGTGTAGGGGAAATGCCGCCGCTATCATCGGCTCTATGGATTGAGAAGGGAGGGGGGGGGGTGAACCTACGCGAGTACACGTTTGGGTCCCACAATATAGGGAAATACTAAAAATTTGAATAAATAATAATAATAATAATAATAATAATAATAATAATAATAATAATAATAATAATAATAATAATAATAATAACATATACTACGCGTATATTAATTTATTTAATTAAATAACAAACATTTTAGGAGAACGACAATTCAATATCAAAAATAGAATTATTGTGCGGAAAATAAATGATAGTGCAGTAATTTTGACTAGAGTAAAGTCAATCAACGGTAAAACTGAAATAGTTAACAAGAGGGGAGCCGACAAAAAAGGAAAACTAGAGAGAAAAAACAAACTTTTTAAGGCTTCTCTTGAAGGTCGAAGAGTCGGGAATGGCGGCATTGGGTCTACTTTCTAAATTTAATAAAAAGGGAGTGCTTTGCAAGCCGGTTTCCCCTGAAGACTTGGTGAATTTAGTTTTAGCTACTTATATTTAAGAGCAAATAGGGCTCTTGCTTAGCAGCCTATTTTGCAAAAGTAAGTTGCCCTCACTGCCAACCAAGCTGTTGACCAAGGCTTGAGTCAGTAGGAGACGGCGGGTATCCTGGATTTAAAAAATAGATTTTTTTAATGACTAAAGGTGACTCCTTAGCTTACCGGCGGCTCAGTGACATTTATGGGAAGTCACTTGAAGGGTCTTCTTCTGAGAAACAAACAACTTAGCCCGGCAAACCTATCCGCAACGCATACGAATTTTACCAGAACTACATAATTAGCCTGCTCTTACGCCTCTCGCAGCGTGCAAGATATTCTTTATGTGTTTTTTGTTCGTACGCTGTGGCTGTATCATTCGTTCTTTGGTACACATGACATGTGAAACGAAAGTATAGGCGTGTTGATCTGCTATGGTGTATGCTATGGTTATGTGTGTGTGTGAGAGTGTACGCGGTTGGTTCTGTTTGCGGCCGTCTTGCTGCAATGGAAGTGACTAAACTGGCGTTGGTCGACACAAGCGATGGTATTCTCCACCTCGACCGACCGTATTTCTTCGACTAGTCGCCGACTGGCAGCTCAGGTTTCCCGGGTGTCCGCCTGTTTGTTGCGTCTTTGCTTGTGCATGCGTTCGTTGGCGCGTATGTTTCATCTGATACGCCATCCAGGTGATAATATCCTTCTTTCTTATGTTGTTTGGTGGCAACGATAACAACAGCAACAACAATTCCTACCAACAAGAGTAATAAGCATCACAACATCAGCGGCAACAGGTGAGCGCAACAACAACAACAACGCAACAGCGGCAACAAGAACAACAGCAACAGCACTTCCGTCCTTCGGTCTCTTCATCAATGCCCACCTTCTCGTTATCCGGATCCTCATCGCTCTCGGCATCCTTGTTGTTATTGTTGTTGTTGTTGTTGTTGTTGTTGTTGTTGTTGTGCTAACTGTAATCACAAGACGGTGCCCGTCATCTGTGTCATCTTGAGCGTCCTTTTTCGTCGTCGTCGTCATCATCATTAGGTGATTGCGGCTACTTACTCTGAGACGACTCAAAGCTGCACCGCTTCTACTGCGGCCACTATTTCTACTTCTACTGCTACTAGCACCACCACCACCACTGCCCCACAACTAAGCTAAACCGCGTAGGAACTAGCGGACGCCCTCTGGCCGCCCCTATTGCACAGCCATGGTCGTCTTCTCGCAAGGGGCGAGGGGGTGCCGCCACCGTCATCGCGCTATCGTCGCTGATGCTTTTGCGGCTATCCCTGCCGACGACGGACGGATCGTCGTGGCGCCTGAGACAACCCTTAGCTGTCACTCATAGTGGCGCATTAATATGCTAATTAATATTATTATGTAAACAAATATGCAATGGCCAAATATGCTAGCAAGTTGCCGCGGCCGTCGACACCGCCGAGCGCCATGCGAGCGTGAGATTTGTGGGGGCGGCTTGAGAGAGGAGCTCTACCGACCACGCAGTCAGGAAGACGGCAGCGTTGCCTGGCGAACGGGGCCCTGGCGAGTGCTTGTTGTAGCTAGCCAGTACAGTCGTAGTAGCTGTAGCGCCGCTGTAAGCAACGATGGGAGTGAGACGAAACCAAGGGAGGAAGGTGATAGACACGGATATACAGATAGACAGATATGTGGATACGAAAGGAGAGAAGGCAAGTAAGAAGAGTTCGAAACAGGGGGGCGACAAAGAAAGGGGAAGGGGAAGGAATGTACAGCCAACTAACGCACTCTGTGTATGAAGAGGTATACTGACGGCATGCAGTAGTAAACTTCGCGGCGTGCGGTAGAGCCCTCGACGGAGGCTGAGAGTGGGGAAGAAACTGCGGGGAGCGGCGGTAGGCGCTGGCCAGACACACGCGCGCCGCCGAGATCGGCCAAGCGAAGATTCCGCTGACACGCTGATCGCCTTCGAGGGGACCGGGGCAGGGGCGAGGTTGATGCGCAGGACAGTGGGGGCGCGGGCGCTTGTGGGAGTTTGGGAGTGTTGCCGCCGAGGCTACCGCGTTGGCACGCCGAGTCATGCCAAGGTATTGCAGGAAGAGCAATGAGGGAGGAAACGCTTGGGAAGAGAAGGAAGGACTTGTCCGGACGTTGAGATAGAAGCGTAGAAGTGCGCAGAGCAAGTGCTGGGTGCCCACAGCCGAGAATCGGCAGTCTCGACGCGACCTCACGCAGATTAAAACGTTGCGATACATCGTCGCCGTCATCACCTTGTTCTTCTTCTTCTTCTTCTTTATCTACGTCTTTATTCTGAGCTCTGCAATTCCTTCCCATAGTCGTCAGTCGGTAGTGGAGTGGTCTCTGCCAACCCCCCCTTTAGCGTTAGCCAGCATCATAGGCCGACAGACGTACGAAGCCGGCTTGAGCCGTTCGAGCAGTGTATGCCTATCCAGGCCTCTGAAGTAATCGAGCGCAACAAACTTATTTTGGTTGGCACTTCAAACAGTGAGCGCGCCGCTAGCGATAGGAGGCGGTCTCAGCTGTTGAACTTCTCGAATCTCGATAGGAAGTGAAACCGCCCAAATCAGACGACTTGGCGACCGGATGTGGGAAAGATGATTAATCTGTAAGCAACCCTCACATATGCTTGCAAATTGCTCTAGAATATACTAACGGCAATACTGTTCTTACATGCCTGACCATCTGCGGAGCCGCTCTCATTTGTATAGTATGCGTAGGTTATAGGTAAAACATGTTTAGTCGCGTTTTTAAAACCAAAGTTATTTTAGTCGAGTTCAATTAGAATATTTGAAATCCAGCATAAAACTTTCGTTTTGTTAAGCAGGCAACTCAGTGCAAATCTTAACAGTGCCCCGTAGTTAAACATTACTTTTCGAAAATGTTAGTACAAAAAATATTAAGATAACTATAGCAGCAATTCGGACCAACTGCATACGTGTTTTATTGTTTTAGTTTTATTATATGCACACACATCCCGATTCTCAATTTTCTCGTTTTTATTTGTCCGTCCAATATAGTCATGGGTTCTATTTCAGTAAGATGTTTTATTATGGCTCAATCGTTTATATGAAATACATGTTTTGTGAATTTATGTTGTGCGAGTTCTACCTTTGAGACACGTAAGTCCGTCTTTTAAATTTTGCGAATATACAGCCCTTTAATATTTTATTGCGATAGTGAGTTGCAAGAGTTTCAGCTTATTATCATAAGCCTGTTGCCCGAGTCTTCAAGCAGCAAGGTCTTTCAATACTCTAGATTGCTGATGCAGCTAAGTTGCATTCTCTGAAGGCCTTCCTTGATGTTATGCCCTGTCTACTGACTGCGCATTAGTTATGGAGACTACCCAACAAAGGTTGTGTCTTGAAGTGTAATAAGTAAGTAGGGTCTTAAAAGTAACGCAAAAACAAGAGTGTTACAGAAAAAAAGAAAACAAAAATACAATGTCGGTAGGGTGGTCTTTTTTTGTTTATAAAGGCTGTTTACAGGATATTCAATTCTTGAGGAATTCTTCACATAAATCACGCTCAATTACATTAACGCACGCTTCTATGTACATCTTTGGTTTGCTGGTAGTCGTAGCCGCGTCTATCTTACCGTGTTATAAACCAAGTCATTTGCTCTAAAGTGGTGTAAACGTTACGAACTTGTTACGGTGATCAACCAATGTCTCGAAACACGGTGTATGCGTGATACCGTCGGTATCGCGACGGACGTGAAGAGACCAAAGATGACCCTCGTTTGGAATGACCTTCAATGTAAATGGCAGAAGAAAACGACAAAAAGGTTTGCGACATCGTACTTAACAATGTCGAATTATAATCAGGGAGATAGTTGAGGAATTGAAGATATCGTATGGACTATTCGTAACAGTCTTGACCGATATTTTATCCGTCAGAAGATTGGCAGCAAAGTTCGTTCTAAAATTTAATTGAATGTCCACTAAGAATGCACCCGTCAGGAAACGTCAGAATTGAACCTTCAGGCGGTAGCTGAAAACCCTTGATTGCCTTAAAGGGTGATGAGAGGAGACGGGTCTTAAATATAGTATATGGTTACGACACCGAGAGCAGAGCTTAATCCCAGTGGTACTTCCAAGGAGAAAGTCGATCGAAGATATTCAGATAGAGCAAATTCCACATCTGGGTCCTTTTGACTGTTTCTTCGATAACAAGGAAATAATCTTCCACATTTTTGTACGACTTGGTTCCGCGGTCAATAAGAAATACTACTACAGACCTTGAGAGAATTGTGCCAGCAAGTTCGACGCATGAGGCCTAAACTTTTGAAAAACAACTCTTGGATTCTCCTTCACGACAACCCACCGGCGCGCATGTCGTTACTGACTTCGATTTCTACGCTTCTGCAACCTCCCTATTCACTGGACCAGGTACTGTGCCACTTCTTTGTTCCAACGGATAACAAGCAATTTGAAGAGACAACGTTTCAGGACTATAGCAGGGAGAAAAAATATACTGTAACATACCGTGAAAATATCTATTATTTTCTGTACGAGCTGCCAACTCGGGCTTCTCTGGAGCATCCTGGGACATTTCTCCGACTCAACTCCTGCCGGGGATCTGTGTCTGGTCATCGGGGCATTCTAGTCGCGGCCACCGAGCCAGTGTTTCCAGTCTTCCGCCATTATTTTCAGTCTGAGCCCCTCTCGGAACTTTTCCAGGAACAGCTTAACTCGATTTCAAAAGACGCGTTAAAAAATCTTGAAAAGTAGAGAAGAAGGTGGCACAAGTGTAGCGGTCGTTAACTATTAAAAAAAAAAACACTTTTTATAATTACTATTATTATTATGAGTAAATAGTAAACTATTAATGAATACAAAAAAAACGTGCATATATATAAATATATATGACACTTAAAATAAATACTATATTGATACTACCGTCGGCACTATGACAGCCACTATGGTAAGCAATCATCAGTATGAGTATGTATACCCATAACCAAGATGTCACGCACCGTGCTCCACTGTCAGAATGGGGGCTACACGGTGGGACGTACTGAGGTTTCGCTCACAAAAACACGACACGATAACGTCGGTTTACTCGGTAACCTCGGGAGTTTAGCGTGACCGAGCGAAACTGTCGAATTGTCGGACTTTCGGAGAAGCTGTCAACTCTTTCTCCTCGTGTCTCTCCTCTATCTCCTCGATAATCTTGATAGTAAACCGTGAGGCGCCGGCATATCTCACGATCGGAAAAGACGCACCATCCGTTGAGCATCGCTACTCCTTTTGTTGCTATTGTTGTCATTGGTGTTACCGCTGTGTTTGCTGCGGGTTGGATAAGGTCTCTGACGATAAACGTGTTCATCAAGGATATGGCGATAACACCTCAACCGCATTATATATATATATATATATATATATATATATATATATATATATATATATATATATCGTTCGATTTCACTCTCTTTCGCGTCATAACTTCTGTTATACTGCCCCGTAGATTAGCTTAGGTCAATCTCGAAATGAAAAACATTTCCTTGTCAGCTGCTGGGGCGGCGCCAGATAACCCTAGCAGCAGTGCTAGATCCGATCATAGCAAACAGAGGAGCAATTGGGGCATTTTTCGTACGCCGCTAACAACTACGCGTACTGTATAACAAAATCATTTGTGTTGTACATGATCTATGGCGCAAGTATAATCATAGTGAGCCTCTGCAACAAAGGATGTCCCGTAGTTCCGGTTCAGCAGCGTAATTCTAGACTATCCTCCGGGCTCCCCTACGGGCTTGGAACTTAACCTGAGGTATATCTTCAATGCACCGAGGGCCGGACATGCTAAGATATCTAGGGTTTCCCCAACAGTCCTTGTAGCAGCATTGCCGCTGACTCTCAGCCAGCGGTATGGTTTATCATCTATTCTCAATGAGCATCGCTCAAAGAAAATTCGATCAACAACAGGGATCGAACCGGCGACACCCCGGTAGATGACAACCATGACTAGCGCACTAGTCCCCTAGACCACGCCGTCACACTCAGCAGCGTGATTGCATTAATTTAGACACATTTTGAGTCACGGCTCGATGTCACGACGCGAGGCCGTACCTATGTGTTTTTTTTTATGCCTATGCATGCATATACAGATGTAGCTAGATCAACCCACATACACACAGATAATGTGAAAAATAAGCGTGCCGCATGTGCACGCGGATTCGCACTCTGCACTCTTAGGCCTACCGTGAGAGAAAGGTTAAACCAAAGGGCTTAAGATTACATTTATAGTCTATACATAAAGTGTGCTCGAAGGTGATATACAAATAAGCATGGAAGGAGGATAGATTATGGCCCTACTGTCTGATTTTTCGTCGTTATCTTTGAGCATCTAAGCACGTGAGCACTACCACCGCTGTGTGCGTCCAAGATCCATGGGGTAACGGTGGAAAGAATAAAATAGTTCCTTGAAGTTTGCAATCGGCAACTCTTAAATAGAGTTTCGCCTGTAGAAGTTTGGACGTAGGTCGCCTTGCCGTATTTTAGACGAATGTTCTTTCAGCTCTGCCAGATGTAATGCTAATTAAAAAGAAAAAAACAGAAACGTGATCTTGCATTCCCTTATCACTTTGTTAAAGTGGTCCTTGTATACACTAAACTGACGATGAGCATTTCAACCAGTTCATTGTCACCACTTAAGTGGAGTAGGGATATCACAGCGGCAGATTCAAATGCGGTATTTAGATAAACAGTATTTACTCATAACTTTGTTGCAACAATCTTGAGCCATTTTTGCTACACCGCTTTCATTGTTTGCATTTCACGTAGCAACGAATGCTTTAATGATGCATATGCATATTACTGCATGTTAATCAGTGGACAATTGAGCATTTGAGTGTCGTTAAATATACTTTGTATCTTTAGACAACTTAAACGCAAAAACACTATGCTCGCAACATACAGGCAACTCTACATAAACATACCCAACGTGATCGAATAGATACAAACATACGCTTAGTGCCGACGACATTGGCAATGGTAGTCAGGGGGTTGTCGAATTTTCCCCACATGTATGGCGTTGTTTGTACATATAAAAGCTAGCGCGCACCTCGTACCAGGGCAGGTCGCAGCCGCAATTCGGTTGGGATCTCGATGCCTTCCCTTCTGCTACTCTCGTCCTGGGCACGCAGGTTCTCCGTGTATCCTCTTTGCGTATGAAGAGAAGGAATGGGCTAAGGATGAACGCCGACCAACCAGAGAATGATAATTTGTCGCTATCTTTTTAAACTGATTGCCACCGCGGACCGCGCCAGGCTCGCCGTCGGCCATGAGTAAACACATGCTGCCTCCAGTCATATTGCCCCTTCTTCTGTTTCCCATCCTGCCGGGGCTCCTCTCGAACATCTATCTCTCTCTCTCTCTACCAGGAGCTCCAGCGTCATCTGCTTGCCAGTATTGCTCACCCGCGCCGCCCGCGCCTATGCACACGGCGCGATTAAGCAAGTGTCTTTCACCCGGTCCTAGAGTGTCCTCCAAGAAGCATGAACTACTGCTGTTGCTACAACGAGACGACGACTAACTACTACAACTACGGTTGCGACCATTTCTGCTGCTTCTACTACTACTACTACTACTACTACACGCACGACTCCTCCTACGGCTCACTATGACTGCTGCTATATATAAGCATGTATAATTAGAGGCCGATTATAATTAGTACACAACGCTCGCTTGTGTGGCAGTACATAACCGAGCTTGGCACTCTGACGGCGCATATGCAGAGCGACAGGGAGCAAGGAAGATTAGAACTAACGTGCCGGACACAAGCCCCATCGTAGATGAGTTGGCGTCGTTGTTGTTGTTGTTGTTGTTGTTGTTGTTGCTGCAGTCGTTGACGTAATAGTACTAGTGACAGTACTGTGGGAGAGGGGGGGGAGTGGTGGTGATCGCTAGAGTAGTGTAGTATTATATGTGTGCTAATCAGTAGCGCTGTAGCGGTCATCATTATCATCGTCTTCGTCGCCTCGTTGTTGTTGTTATTGCTGTGTTTATTATTGTTGCTGCTGCTGTTGTTGTTGTTGTTGTTGACCTGCTGTTGTTGTTGGCTGATGGACGCAGGCGCTCAGTGTATAATACGACGGAGGGAAATTTGCCACAGTGACAAGGGGAGGCGTTGTTTCCCCTTATAATAAAGGGAGGGGGGGGGGCGGGGTCTACTACAGGGGTCCCTCGGCTGTCCACTATACAAGCCCATTCCCTCTTGTGTTCGCACCCCTCCGTACAACCTGCTGTTTACCGTCCGGCCGCCGCCGCCGGCCTTGCCTGTCTTTGGTAGCCTGGACTACATTTTTTACCCCTTATTTTGTATTTAATTTAGAGAAGCAACCATAGGCAACAATAATTTCATGCAACGACCACGTAATAACGATGATAACCATATGAATAGTAATAATAATAATAATCGTTTTTCTCGCCATAAGACTCGCTGCTTCGCCAGACGCCCGCTCAACTGCCGACCGGACCCCGAACAAATCGACAGGCCGACATGCCGACCGATAGATAGCTAGCTCGAGGAGAGGTGGCCGCTGGCACCGCCCGCGCTGGCCAGTCAGAGGGACGAGTCAGAGGGGCCTGCTAAGTAAGCGCGATTAACAAAGAATTAGTACTTAGCGGAATTATGATCTACCTGCGTCTGTGTTGCAAAATAAGGGCCGGTGTTGCGTGCGGTGTTGGCCAAGCGCTCTCGTCTTCAGTGTGCTGACATGCCTGGGGACGGGGTCAGGTGGGAAGTAAACAGGCGCGGTCAGAATAATACGCCCATCGGTGGCCAGACGATGAAGCCGCTGCTGGGCGTCGCCGATTGACACAGCGTGGCGTATGCGTTTCACAACGACGGCTACTACCGGAATCGTCTAAGTGCTGTGTAATGCACTGCTGCCTGTCCTTTCCTCAGATCCTGCGACCTCTACCACCGCTTATTGGCGCCGCCCGCACACCTCCAGTCGTTCTTCGACCACAACTTTTTCTACCCCATCTAGGCTCTACGCCTCTCATTACGCGCCACACATATATACACGCCGAACACAAGTACGCCTGCACGCCCGCCCGCCCGCTCAGAAACACATATGCATCTATATACAAATGTGTGTATGTACGTATACATACATATGTGTCCGAGTATGTATGCATGTATATTCACGTCCTTCCAACTGTTTCGGCGGCGGTGGCGGCGGTTGCCAACCGCTGTATCACCCCGGCACGAGAGACTTCAATAGCAGGAGTGGTCACTGGTCAGTTTTGTACCGCAGACGACAGATAGGCGAACATATATACGTACGCAGCCATGGTTACTACATGCATGCATGAACACACACACGCTCACAGACACTCACACAGACATCCACCCAAAACCCACACAGATACACTCATAGAAGATATATAGACGCGTCTCGGTACTCCAGCGGTACCGCTGCAGCCAGCTTAATAGCATTTGCATCTTCATCTCAAATGGCTGCAGGACGAACAGCATCACCAGCACACCACAAAAGCCATGACCACGACCACTAGCACGGCTACCCTACCACGTCCTGCAAGACTATGATCGTCATGTCGTAGGCGAACGAATGTCCGCAGAGCCCGGCGAACGCTCAGAGACTCAGCCACAGGCACGGATAGAGAGAGAGGAATAGAGAAAAAAATGAGAGCGGGAGAGAGACAGTCAGAGATGATTTCCTGCCTTCTAGCGGTTGGCTACCACTCTACCAGCGGCAGCAGCCAGCTGGGTCCCCGAGTGACCAACGAGATGGTCAGTTGAACAGATGCAAGTGGCCGGTATTTTGGTGCTGCCATAACAAACGAACGCGCTGCTCGTACTCGGCATCATCATCATCATCATCATAATTAGTATCAGCATCATCGCCATCACCAACAATATCATGCTAATTTACTTAACTCAGTGCTTACCTCGTTTCGCTCAACTCAGGTAGAAAAAAACGCATGCCATTTCTTTGGTCTAGCCGGTCGCTTGTGAAATATGTCTTCTCGCTTCCTCTCTCGTTCTCACTCGCATATGTATGTATGTATCCGTATGTTTGAATGTACATATATATATATATATGTTGGTCGCCTTATCTGTCTCGCTTTCTCTCCCTCTCTACATCTCCCTGTGCGTCGACATATAATGTGCGCCAGAGGCTGTCGTGTCCTGTGGGAACCATATCGTTTCTATTGCTTCATGGGTCTCTATGTTTTGGTGTGTCCAGTATGCCTCTGGCCCGTCGTCGCATATGGATGGCCTGCGCGCCGTCTGGCCGACCACAGACTAGAGTTCCACTGCAAACACCTTCTAAGAGATCACCTTCCAACTGTCCCCCTCCGGCGGTTTCCCCGCTGCCGGCTGGCGACCACTCAGGAGACCCTCTGTTGGGGCCGAGCGACTATAAGCCTCAAGTCCGAGCCGCATACCGTAATAACTCTCACTAAAGGATGAATGCTTATGCACACGATGTCATTCTAAATGTAATTGTGTGTGCGTGTGTCCACTCACGTTTAACGGTGCTAGGAACTCAAACAGAGAGAAAATATTGAGAGCCACACTAAATGTTTGTCAGCACCGAGAGCTTCAGCGTCTGGGCAAACTCTTAAGCGAATCAAGAGAGAGGCCAAGAAGAAGCCTTTTCATAATCACGATAATGGCCGAAGAGTTGCTAGAATTGAATTGCGGCATTAGACTCACGTGCACGTCTGTACATGTACTACGCCCCCTACATGTTTGCGCTGGCGTTCTTCCTTTAGACAGCAGTGGCTTGGTTCATATGACAAATTGTCGATGTTGTTCTCTAATGTTTTTTTTTATCAATGAATCAAATCAGCAGAAGGTCAATGCTTGGCTGGGCCTGAATGGTCGGCGGTTTGGTGGGTTTCTGTTGACGCCGAAAGTAGAAATCACTTGGACCGGCAAACGCGGTCCAACGCGGAAATGATTGGGCCTATTCAGAGATAGTGCCAGACAAAACTTTGTGGCTACAGCGGAGCAAGTTCCAAGCTCTCTCGGAGTTTCTGCTAGTACAATGAAATCAGCGAGCGGATAAACCTGATACAAACAGCGGTAGTTTGTGCTAGTTCTCATCGAACCCGCTTGCAGTTGGTTTCACTTCGGTGGGTGTATTCAGCTGGCATCGACGAGGTCGAAAGCAAAATGCTTTGCGAAGTAGAGCGCAGGAAACACACTGTTGAAATCTCAAACTCTGCCTTCTGCTTTCATGAAGCATGAGCGGTATCGACTCAACAAATGTCGGATTCTAAGTCAATATTCGACGACACTATGCGATAAGTGTGTAATAATATAATCAAGGTTAATACAGATGCTAGACAATATATAGCCAGATAAGTATTGGAAATACAAACACACGTGTTAAATCAACAAGGTTGACTGCGGGTTTTTGCTGTCCCCGCCTGGAAAATAACTTCATATTCATAAAACAGGGTACTTGTCTATATTTAAGTCAATTAATTTTTGCAAACGTTTTTAAATGGTTTGCTCTTTCAAATGCTTTAGAAAAAATCGAGAAAATACAATCAAACGCTTTCGTTATGTTAATATAAATGGCACTATGTTAGTTACGTTGCTCTAGATTTGCCTTTAGTAACACCATGTTGCTACTCGCCAAGCACTCCATTATACTGCATAAAGCTAAATATATGATCCACAAGTAATCTTTCAAAAAGTATACACGTTATTATTGATTGTCTATAGTTATCACTACTCAACTTGGATATATTTTTATGTATCAACCCCATCTTCACAGGGCCTAGCATAAGTTATTGAGAGTGGCTAAGTTAACACATGCGCCACTGTTTTTTACAAAATATAGAAGGAATAAGGGAAGAAGGTGAGGCTACAGTTAGATTGGAGATGATTTATTTTCTTTAATATATTATATTCCGATTAAAATGAGTACGGGCACCTTGATGACGTTGGCGAGGAGAAAGTAAGTGCTTGCGTGGAACCTGCTTGGGCGACGTACACAGAGGAAAATAAATTTTAGTGATAGCATCGGCGATAACCGCATTACTGGTTTTTGTGCTGTTATAACCTCTCTTCTCATTAAGCGCTTTTTCGCATGTAAAAAAAACGACTTAAAATCTTTGGATTGGATTCTTCCAATACCCGATGTTTTCAGCTTGGTCGCATATTACGGAGTTGCGTCATTTCTAATAAGTGGTTTTAGATTAAAGATATACTCACGAAGTCTAGTGTTATTTTTAAACTTGCCGGTGCGTTTAGGAATAAAGTCCTCGAGCACAGAGTGCATGATAAATAAAATAATTATACATATTATCTACGGTATTACAGTTTAGAAATACATATCTTCATGGGACAAACGTCAGCTTTGCTATGGTTTGGTCGTAATCACTTTTTCAGAAATTATACCCATCCTCCTCAATAAGAGGATATTCGGCATCGAATAGAAGGTTAAAAGAATTTGCGTTATGGTAGTCTAAACCGTTTGCTATTCAAGCATTATTTGCATTTTTAGAAGTAGCATCCATGGTTTGGGACAAAAAAACTAAAGGAGGCACATTTTGCCAGTCGATTCTTGGTAGGTTAAAGTTCCCAATAACTAGTGGTCGATATGCTGCCAGAGATGTTATACGTTGCTGCGGCCAACCATTGGAGTTTGTTAACTCTTTCCAGTATCTTGGCCTCCGGGTTCATTATACAGGAACGACCTTCACAGCGCATATAAACGAAACAGTACGGAAGGCACCTGTCTCTCTTTACGGGGAAGTAGGCAATCCGAAGGCTGTCCGTTCTCTCAGCAGTGAGGCTTAAGATTGTTCCGGGGCTGATGTATGGTCTTGACAGGGTGTGGAACCACCTCACGCTGACGAATTTTAACCAGCTTTAAAGGTGTTTTTCATTATATATGAAGCGGGTGCCGCTTTGTGTATCTCATGTCAGGCTGTCCACTGGCTGCTGAAGCAATCCGACTAAGGCTGATGATGCCGCGTACAGTACTTTACGAATGTTTTATTTCGGAGTAGGAAGCTAAAGTCGAACAGGCCAGACGGGAGGTCGGTGGTTTAGAGGTTTTCAATGTCTTGCACCTTTGGTCTGGTCCTGCATGTGACAATCGCCACGTATACACCAGGTACATAGTGCATGGTTATCACTACCTGGTATGTTCAAACGCAACCTTTCACGAGGAGTACGCGTTGTGTACCTGCCAGTTCTGCCTGCAGAGGTGTGCCGTGCAGTGGATTGCACAGCGCTGGACCGAGAATCGATGCACTACTTCTCTCGTCGGAAGCGTGAAGAAGATAGTGCTTCATGAAGAAACATTTTGAAATGTATATTACACTCAATTTGAGTGAAATAAACATAATTGTAATTGTAAAACTTCCCAATAGATATAATTGGTTAAGCACATATACTTTCAAAATAATCACCTATTTTATTGTGCAATCCTTGCGCTTCGACAGCGAGCCAGCATTTGTAGCATGCCGTCCACCTACATCTAACCAGGTTTCAGTTATAAATTTTATATTAATATAAGATAAGGCGTTATATGAATTGAGCAACTGAACACGATCATCCTTTCCAACCAAGCTTGCATTGAAATATATTATGTATACTCAATAAAAGTGAAATGAAACAAATCAATGAATGCTGTTGCATATTATCTTGTATATTTAAGAGAACGCTAGATGCGCGATTTAGGAAGTAGCTTATCCGAAATCACTTTGTAAATTCAACTCAGTATAGTTTTATACTTGGTGAGTCAATGTTAGTATATCTGCACCCAGCGGTTCGAGATGACCAAAATGTGACCTCACTGCGTTATACTTTGATGAAAAGGGTGCGTTTGACTGGTTCGCCTAGTCTCGGCCTCATACAAAGATGCAGCAGTTGCATTTTCACAATTGCACACTAGAGTGGCTGATAGCAGAGTTAAAAAGTTAAAATTAAAAAAAAAAACTTTTAGGCTGACCTTCAGCCAAGATTTACCTCAGGACATTGCTTTTCGCATAGCTTCATAGACGGACCCCCATAAATGCATATCTGCAACGGTTGGGCTCGAACCCGCGCTATGTGTCTCCTCCGGTCGCGAAGCGCGGGCGAATGCACCACGTCAGCGGACTCGGCAGAGTGAAATATTTAGCAGTTTTAATTCTAGAGCAAATTGTTTCCCTTCCAAGACGATATATCACAAATACATCTTTCTCCTACTGTATTAAACTTCGATGTTGGTTACCATATTACTCAGCTTGTTAATATCCCCACTCTAAACACAATTTGCTTTACCATAAATTAACTTGAGCTAAAGTTCAGCTTATACATTATTCGGTTCCATACTTGCTAAACGGATGCAGAATTTTACAACGGTTGCGTTGCAGATATTTTCTTGATATGACCACCAAGGTTACTTCGCTTCTAAACTCTCATTTTTTGCAATGCGACTTGTCTGCTTTGTATCAGCCTAATGATGCACATTTCTAGAGCATTTGTAAATAATAAACATTTCTAAAAACAAATAACTGAAGAATTAAACATTCCATATGCTCTTACGCTTGTCTGGATCTTCAATAGTTTTTATATTAGATGGCCAGGTAGGCTCCCAAGAACAAAATCCATCGCAAAATTGTATCACTAATTACAAATGGTGTCACATTTTTGGTACACATTTGCATATATATCTATTTATTGTATAATAGAGGTATATCTAAATGATGTTATAATAAAACAAGATAAGCCACCAAGATGGCCACCATTCGCTGTTAAAATGTGGGCACAACATTGACTAAATAGATTCATTTATAAAATGGATAGACTTAACAAAGAGAAGTAAGATAGCTTTTAAGACGAGGCACCAACGTGGATGAATGAGCGGATCGTTGTCCGCTATGCGAGGATAACGGCTGCCAACACTCCCGCAGCCACTTGCCCGCCCCTTCTCGACCTCTCCCTTTACCCCTCCGGCCTCCACCCCGCGATAAGCGGCGCAAGAAGAAAATAGCGCGTGGCCTCACCCTGAGGTCACACGATAGAAGAGGTTTGGAATGATAACTGGTCAGCCGGCCAACGGGGAAATAAGAGGCTGGGAGACAATAGGGTGGTTTCGTTGTGGGCTAGCTACACAAGCGCATTGTTGTTGGGATCAAATGAACACTCACCGGCCGGGGCCCACTCTATGCTTCTGTTGTTGTGGCTGCTGCTGCTGTTGCTGCTGGAGCCGCCGCCACCGACACTGCTAGTTCTAGGGTATCATTTTCGGCCAACTGGTTTCGCCGTGTCACGTTCGCAAGTTTTATTAATTAACCTCCACAGCGCGGTAAGCGTGCGCCAGTGGCGAATGAGGTCCATCTTTTCGTCCGTTTCCCCCCTCCTCCCGCCTTTGGTCGCGTCAGGTAGTCAGATGCACGGATAGATAGAAATAGAGAGCGAACGAACTAGCTATACGCAGACAATTCTGTCAATTCGATCAGCGTTTTGTCGTCGCGGCGTCATGGCGACCACCCAAGCGGTTATGTATGCGTGAACGAGTGTAGTGTGGGTGCCCAACAACAATAATGGTGTGCTTTACTTTAGTGCTCAGCATTTGGTGCTCGTCGTGGTTACGTTTCTGCGACTTCTGATACAATATAATGCTCTTGGTATCCGCGTATATATAGACCGCGTCTGATGTTATCACTACGTTGGCCGCTACGACTACTACTGGTGCAGCCACCATTTCTTTTTTGCTGATGCGGCTGCTGTAGGATTGTTGCTATTGTTGTAGTTGATGCTCACTTACTCGACCGAACTTGTCCCGGTGCTATTACAACGTCGGTAGTTGAATAGTTGTGCGGCAGTGCGTTTTAAAAAAAATCGCGCTTATGTTGAGCCAGAGCCCTGGCGGCAGGGTGTGCAACCATCTGTTAGCGGCAAATTCGCCTAGCTAGAAAGATACTTCACAGTATATATGAAACGTGCCCGTTGCTTGCCACGGACGGCAAGAAACAGCTTCGTGTACCTGTTAACCGGTGTGGACTGACAGTGGAAGCAACCACAGTCAGGCTTAATTCACCTTTAAGACGATCACTTCAGCAATGTTTGTAATAGTGGCAGCGAAAAGTGACTGAGGCCTTGGCAGAGGTATCGCAGTTAGATGTGTACATCGCCAGCGAGCTTTAGGATGGAATGGCATGCACTAGTCAGCACGCGTACACAAGATACATTGTTAGACCTAAGTGTTTTACCAAGTTGGCGACCAACGTTGTTTCCTCGTAACTATCATCATTAACGCCATTATTATTATTAAGGTTTTGCACTGACAACCTCGCGAGAGAGTAACCTTATATCTATCCTCTTTCCTTTCTTTTTTTTTCACTATTTACTAATCGTATAAATAGCCGTTATTTCCTATGCTCATCTTGTTGCTATATTCGTTCTCCTGTTGAAAATTCATATTAACATAAACAGTACACACCAATTTTTTTGACTCAGTCTGTTGAACTTAGGCTAGTCGAGTACATTAGAAAGAAAACAAGATCGCCTGCGGTAATCTGTAATGCGCCACTGCACTCTTCAATATTCGATCATTCATCATGTATATATATATATTTTTTTTAATTGTGTTCAATCATTCATTGTGATCCGATTATTGACCGGCATTTACTTTGTCTACATTGGAAACCATACAAACCAATTTAAGAGTGACCGGTTCAGGACTTGAACCCACGGCATCCCGGGTGTATGTAATTGCTTTGCCACGAACCTAAACTCGCCTAAAACCGAAATCGCAATTCGTAGAATGATAATTCTATTGCTAGCAGCCGGGCGAACCATACACAAGATACTGATTTCGTAAATTACACAGTATCAATAGTAGACTATTTGTAGTAATAATATTTGTTACAGATAGATTTTTAGTATATTGTGTCGTACTGTTCTCATGTAATAAAAAGTACGAATTGCAACTACAGTGCATGTAGAAGCCGAAATCTGGCTTAATATTTATCTGCTTAATGGGCGGCAACTGCGCCGTCTATCTGTTTGTCTGTCTGTCCATACATAATATATACATCAAATAATAGCGACAATTTGGACGGCCTAGGCAGACTTAGGTCATCAGCGTACTAAGATCTTTACAATGAATAAATGGAATTTTTCTCTAATAGAGGATTTGCTTAACGTGTGCAAAAAATGAAGAGAACTACTGTCATGTTATATATAGTTGCCTCCGACCGTCTGCGCCAACACTTCATCGACGCATTCACAACAACAGATAGCACACCAGGGATCATCCCGTTATCGTGTGAATTATCGGATGAATACGAGAGTCTACTATCCCAGCAGATAGATGCTCCGTTCTCTCTTATGGAATTTCAAAGTGCGATCGAAAAGTTGAAGAATAACAAGGCCTTCGGACCCGACCTCGTCCGGAATGAACATATAAGGGCGGCGGTCCTCCTAACGCCGCTTTGGACGGCACTCTTTGACAAGTGCTTGGAAACAGGTGAAATTCCAGCAACCTGGTCGGAATGCTTGCTAAAGGTCATCCCCAAAGGCAAAGGTGACCCGCTTTGTCCATCCTCTTGGCGAGGCATCGCAAAGAAAAGCTGCATCTACAAAATATTGTCGTGCCTCCTGGCACGCCGGCTTAGCTTCTATCTCGAAGCAAGGGGAATCATCCCTCCGGAACGGCATGGATTTTGCGCGAGACATTCGACAATGACCGCATCCCAGGAGCTTTTAGACGAGGTGAAGCGCTCGGTCACCGTCAAGCACCAAGCACTGTACGCTGTATTTGTAGACTACAAAGCGGCGTTTGACACTGCCCCCAGGGATATTGTCATGGAGAAGCTAGCCGCCGCGGGTGTGGGCCCACGAGTTTTGGGGATACTGGCAGCTATCCTGAAGGCAAACCCAGTCATTCTAGATGACGGCATTCAGGAATACCAGCCTTTCCTACAAACCACCGGCTATCCCCAGGGTGATAATCTCAGCCCGCTCTTATTCTCAGTCTTACTCAGTGATCTTCCGGGCCTTATCAATGACCACTACCCCTGTATCCGCATAACTCTCTATGCCGATGACCTGGTGGTATATAGTAGAGTGTTCATGGATCTAAAAAGGTCCCTGAGGCTGCTGGAGACATACAGCAAGCAAAACGGTTTAACAATTAACGTATCGAAGACAAAAGCTATCAAATTCAGATTCGGGGGACCCCTGAGGAAAAGTGATAGGCTCAGCTTGGGCGGTGTCTCTGTAGAATTTGTCTCGGAGTTTACTTACCTGGGTGTTAAACTAACGCCAAGCGGCACCTCTTTCGCAGCTCACATATCTCAGCGAATTAATAGCAGCATTGTCGCCATGACCTCAATCTCGGCTCCACAGAAGCTCTCAGTAAAAACAGCTTTAATACTGTTTAATCTGAAGGTGGCCTCGGTGGCATCTTATGGTATCACATTAATTTGGGAACACCTATCCGCTCAGCAGCTTAGCGCTCTCGACACGGTGAAGGCAACGTTTCTTAAGAGAGTTCTGGGCCTCCCTAGAAATGCTCAAAACAGGCTAACTTATAGTCTGTCGAGGACCACGCCGTTCATCGAGGACATGGTAAACCGCTTTCAACTTCCGACCACCGCCTCACTGCGAGAGTTCCGTAGGCACTTCGAGCAGAAAATGAGGGAAGTACCAGAAGCCTTCTACAAAACACCGGCAATGTTGGACAATACATGGATGGAACCGCTCTTCGAGCAACGACACGTTCTCACCCGCTATTCCGTCCATGGGTTCCACCACAAACTGTGCCACCGCAGTGGGTTCCATAACCCTTCTGATGAGTGTTGCTGCAAATTTTGCGGCCTTGTATGCACCAAATATCATCATGAAACATGTCGGTCTGCGCCAGCTATCTGGGCGTTAGGTCGCTGACATCTTCTTGAGATGCTTGATTAATGAATACGTGTAATGTAATATAATCAACAATACCGAAAGGTGATGTAATAATAAGTTATATATATTTAGGTTTAACTATAAATGGTTACGAAACTGCAACTTGAGTGCCACGTTATAAACTAGAGAATACGGATTCAATAATAAATCAACATATGCGTACATTAGAACAAAAGAGGATTATCATCAAAATATCAACGATATATACGTGCAATCAACAATTGGATAGTTTTCCTGGACAATGCTGATCGTAGTTGTTTTTGTCCAGCTGTATTTTCCGGGTTAAGTTCAGGGAAATATATATATATATATATATACATGTATGTATTTCCCTGAATTTGAGCCTGTGCAGAGCTTTGTAAATGACGCGTAGCAAGACTACGCGGAAAGAGCGATGCCGGGCAATGAAGTGCATACAGACATATACACATACATACGTACGTAGATCCGTCTGTCTTTTCAAAGTACCTATTCCTCTAGCTCTCACTGAGCAAAACACCGCGGCAGTATCGACACAGCGCGACGGGTGCAGATACACAAGGGTGTGTTATGTGAGCGCCCATGTTGCGCCCACCGGGGGCGGTGCCGCCCGGACAATGTGGTGTTCAGACCCACCTGGTCGAGAGCGCCAACCAATCTGTCCGTCTAACAAAAACAGTATATGTATAAGCAGCAGCGACACTAGTAGAAGCCTTCGCGGCATTCGAGCTTCTTCGCTTCTTCGAATACGCTGCTGAGTCACAGTAAGCAGCGAAGATAATTACCAAGATTAAATGAGCACGTGAGATAGAAGATGATGGCAGAATAGGAACAGAGAGAGAGAGAAAAAGCATATGCAGATTTCTACTGGCAAGAAACCGCCCGAAGCCGAAGACTTACTCGAAACCGTTACCATCTCTGTTGTTATTGCTGCTGGTACAGTATAGAAGTAGTACTTGTTGTTGTTGTTGTTGTTGTTGTCTGGAAGTGATTGTGCGACTCGCATGGATAACTACGTACTTACTGGCACGCAGAAAAACGTCCTGTTTGGAACACGCGAGTCGGTGGACACCAGTAGTGGAACACGCAGGTAAATACAGATGATTATATATATATATATAACAGGGTAACGAATATCGGGCAAATAATTGTTTGCTGACATTGTATCAAATGTATGTGGATCAAATAGATTCGTAGCATGAAATGCAAGCAGCAGACGGACGAGGACCACATACATTTTACTGTTCATTATAGTACACACGAAGAGTACTACATCTAGCCTACGGTCTTCAATAGACTTATACCATGAGCAAAATATTTAGAATGTTTATACCCAAAATGATCGGTTGCATATCACATCGTTGTTATTTATGGAATCTTTTTTCGGGGATAACAAACAGATAATAGTCACATAGGGCCACTTCCGGAGAACATAGGGGTTGCTCGACAATTTGAAACTTTAGTTTGCGTAATTTGGCCATAGCAAAAAGAGACGAGTAGGCGGGCGCATTGTCGTGGTGCAACAGCACAATTCTCTTGCATCCCAGAAACGGGTCACCTTTCAGGCTGAGACGTGCCTCTTTACCTAAACGGTAGGCCTTTCCTCGCCCGTGCTGCACTCCCTGGTGGCGCCTTTCTAGTCTAGAGTAAAGTGGTGGATCCAAATCATGTCGGCGCTTACAAATCGGGGCAAAAAAATTCCAATTTCCGAATTGACAGGTGCGACATTTTTTTCATAAATATATGCTAATGGAATGTTTGACGTACTGCACCGTTGATAGTGCCCATCTCTTACGTTATCACGAGTTTGTAGACTTCATACCTTCCTCATTTGAAGCTGTTCTTTGCTACCCGAAATGTAGTCCATCTTCTGCCTACTACGATCCACTTAGTATATATATATATATATATATATATATATATATGCGAGCACACAAATATACAAAAGAGATCAAAGAATGACGAAGAAAATCAAGCGTAACTGACCAAAGAAATCTTCCGGGGTGTCGGCTCCTTGTTGTTGATCGAATTTTTCCTGAGCGATCTTCATTAAGAATAGATGACAATCCATACGCCAGTGCGTCACAATAATTGGCCGTGCTACCACAAACGACTATTAAGAAAATTTTAGATATCTCAACATGTCCGGCCCTTTAGAGCCGATATTTTTCATTCGATTAAGTTGAAATACATAAGAGTAGCTCAGAGCGCGATACGGTGTCTTCTCATGGAAAAAAAATCGGTGAGATTTATAACTACTTGGATCCTATGAACACCTGAACCCACATAAACATAGGTTTAGAAAGGGGCGCTCTACTGGAGCTCAACTCCTCAAAGTCTGTCATGATGTCATCTCCATAGGCACGCTCTACATAGATTTCTTGCGAGCATTCGACAGAGTAACCATAATATTATTTTTATTTAGTTAAAGTTTCTCGACTGAGCAGTCTGATACTAAGATAATTCTCACTACAAAATGTCTTCAAATACCTAGGCGTTTTATGAAGCCCTAGTCGTGTAAAAAATCTCATACACACTGGCTAAATTTATACGTATTGTCGGGTTAGATCAAACAGCCTACGGAGTCATGGTTCCATTCCACGGTTCAGCCGCCTGAGACAGTCAGTGTGCCACTCGTTAACTACTCATTTTTAGGCAACAGCTCGCCTAGCCCGCGATTGCGAGCTATGCATTTCCATTGTTCGACCTCTTTATAAATAAAGGAGATATCTGCATTGTATTGTAACAATGATATGTATAATGTCGTCGATACTTCGTAACCGCTTGATAGGACAGTCGACAGATGCACTCTGTGTACTTCTCATGGAGGAGCCAATATTTCTAGGTATTTGCAGATTGGGTTGAAGTTACTAAGCTCTCTATACAGACAGCAGCACTATGCGCATTGCCCAGGCCAACTAGACCAATACATAAATATTGCCGGATTGAAGCTGATTCAAGCGAGTGTGTTAAGAGGCGCCCTGTCCTGCCGCATACCCTACAAGAATGCATACAATTTACCTCTAAAATACACAAGTATATATAAATATATATATATATAAATAGATATATAATATATATATATATATATATATATATATATATATATATATATATATATAACTGTTATACACTTATTTTGAGGCTCGGTAGAGCTCGGATTCTTTAAAATTAATGTTCAAAGATTTTTTTACAATGGAACAAGGAGTAGAAAACGTCTGGTGTATAAGTGAAATTGAAATTTATAAAACATTTTATTTTGTCTTTTTCATGCATAGTTGTGCAAAATCTATGTTTGCGGGAGAATCAGTGAACACATAAAGAAACCGATCACTCCGGCGTGTTCGGTGGAAAATTTCGATAATAAATGACACCAAACGCAAGTTAGCGGAATGCAAGTCGCCTTATTAAAGAGAGTCATAAAAAGTCTATATGTTGTTATATGTAACGTTAAAGCTTTTACGTTTAAAATCGTAAAATTTTGCCATTACGCCAAACAATTACTATCTCAGGCAATAGCAGACTGAATGTCCACAATTTTCGTAGCAAAGTGATAGTGCTACGTTACGTAGTTGCCAAGTAACTAATTTTTTTTAGTGCTATATCGAAAGTAAAGGCATGCATACTTGCTAGCATTTTGGCGTGCTTAAGCAAATAAACCACTTGCGCTCGTTCAGAAACACACTAGAGTTTTTTTTTGCCAATAGCCTTTTTTTGCCAGTAGCCAATACTTTTTGCGCGGGCTTTGATTCAAAATTCGTGCCGTCCAAGGCGCGGAAGCGGCCTAAGACAAACCACCATCACGGCAGCAGACGACGAAGAGGAATGGCCACAACATCCCACTCCTTTCATTCAAAATTTTTTTCTTGCCGAGTTCTACCACATTCGGATAGACCTTGTACATACAAAACGGGTAGCATAGATGACCTAATAAAATCCTCCCCACTATAATTATTATTAGCAGGGTCAGTCAGAAAGTAACGTTGTTTAATATTACAGCAAATGTAAAAATACATGTCTTATATACTGTGTCACTTCAGTCAATAATAGACACATCGAGTTTTTCAATAATCTTCTTCCAACGCGCCTCCAATGGGAAACGTTACGCGTCAGGGCTATAAGGCGAGCACAGTAGAATATTCTATGATAAACCTGAAGAAACCACCAAGCACTTTGCAACAGACTTATCTAATCAAGCAAATTTTAGATGATCTGAATCGTCGTGCAATACAAGAACAGGGGGCTTGATACATCAAGACAATGATACATGCATCATACCCCCAATGACCGCGGGGCTTATATGCAGGGACCGCAGCTCTGAACCTGGCTTAAAATGGTGTGCCCGGACTCAAAATCCTCTATGTACTGTACTAAAACTCCCGGCTAATTAAGCACTTACCGAGCTTTCCTTTTAGTTGGAAACTAAGAGTTCGACGCGAGCCCCAACCAAAAGCAAAGCTATTTATTATATCGGCAGGAAAACATGTTTGACTTTTGTTGGACGGCATCGAAATAAAGATGATGAAAACAGCAAGCGAAGGCAACAAAAGCCGCGACTGACATCGCCCGACTGATGCCCAACATTCACGGGCCTAAAGAGATAAAGAGAAAATATATGATGTCGGTTGCAGAGTCCATTGCTAATGAGGGTTGCGGAATCAATAGCATTATTCGGAGCGCCAGCTTGGGTAAGGGCGACTCTCAAGACGAAGGAAACGAAGCAAATGCTACGAAAGACCCAGAGGGTAGCGGTCCTGGGGGTAATACAGGGGTACCGCACAGTCAGCACGAATGCTGCTCTGGTGCTGGCAGGGTTGATCCCCTGGGATCTTAAGGCACTCGAAAGGAAGTGATTATAGGTCTTAGGTGCTCCCACGCAGACGAAAAATGACAGAGAGAGCAATGCCACAATTGAGGCATATCAGGCGTAGTGAGACGCCATTCCCCCGGGGGTCCTGGAGGATCCCTGTGCGTATTGCTGGCAGATATTAAAGCATGGATAGAGAGGCCAGGGGGCGACCTCACCTATCACCCCACCCAGATCCTCACAGGACATAGGAACATCAACTTGTACTTGTTGTGAATGGGAAAGGCTTCGTCAACATGCGTGTTCTGCCAAGAGGCACGTGAGAACACTCTAAGTCACATTCTGCTACAGTGCTTGGCTTAGAAAGCTGTGCGGATATGGGCAAGCAGACACGTCCGCGAAAAATGGACCAGGGAGGGAGACCCACACCACAAGGTCAGATATCCTGAGTCAGCCTAATAGAGTTCACAGAATACACGATCTCCTGTAAGCAGGCCTGGAATTTGGGAGCAGGTACGACGAAAGAAGTCCTCTAGTAAAAATACGAAAGTGCAAAGAAGGAAACTGCTTCAATCCGGGAGCAACCGTACAGAAGAGCAGCTCGAAGAAAACGGGTTTGCAGGATTTAGACAAATGCGGGAACCTTAGGGCGACCCCAGCCAATTGATCTAAAAGGGCGCTCGCCATTCTTCCTGGTAGCTCACAGTACTACTCTAGGACCTACGTTTAGTGGGTATGGGTCTCAACAAAGTTGGGGTCGAGTCCCACACTGTTTAAGGTAGAGACTTGTAGCGAAAGTGCGTAACTGCATTTAATACCTCATCTTCTCAAAAAATCCAGGTGCGAAATTTATTTGACAATTTCCGTGCAGATAGTAACGTTTATCTATGACACTCCTTACCTAATACACAAATCGTCCGTTGTTGCTATAATCAGGCCGTCGCCCTTCAAGAGCCCCTGGGTATCCGCGTCAGGCCGACTTTCTCGGAGAGTTATAGACCACGCTAGTAGCAAGAGTGATGCAGTAACCGCGAGAGCTCAACTTGCTGGGCCTTGTCAACTACTCAGCCGCGCTTAATGCCTGAAACTCGGCATTTCAGCTTTGTATCTACAGGTCAACACATAAACACACGAAAACAAAGTAACCGTTACACTAAAAAGTAGGCGATGCAATGAAAGTAGGAAGGAAGAAAAGACGCTAATGAAAGAGTCAGAGAGAGAGAACAAAACGAGAAGTAGGTGCTACGAGATATAGCCTCTTATGGCAACACTTTAGTAGAGCAGCAACTTCTTATTGCAACGACGTCTCACTAGAGTGGCAATAGATGCAATAGAGGTACAGCGACCCTGTTAAAACCTGGCGGCTCTCTGGATAACACCTGTCGAAGTAAGCGAGTCGACGCAGTGATTAATTTTGCCGCTACTGGCGCGGCTGTTGGGGCGGCAAAAACACAATCTTACAAAAACGAGTAAATAATATATTCAGCACGCTTCGACTAATTAATGAATGCAATGCCCTCGAAACTGGTCGGCGTGCCTGCTCGTATGGATTGAACTGTAGAACACGCTGTATGGCGTTTATTACGTCTAAACATTATATATGTAAACGCGTGCGCGCATATATATATATATATATATATATATATATATAGATATATACATATATATATATATATATATATATATATATATACAGGGTCTTCCATAACCGTATGTACTTATTTTAGAGTTTTGTAGAACTCAGAACGAAAATCATTTTCCCAGTGGAAGGAGAGGGCGAAAGTGTCCTGTTTAGGGGTGTGGATGAAAGTTAAAGGTAGCTATTTTGCTTTGTTCTTCTACATAGTTGAGCAAAACTACGTTTGCGGGATAACCAGTCAACGCGAGAAGGAACCAGTCATACCGGTGTGCTTGGCGGAAAATGCAGCATACATAAATGACACCCGACGCAAGTTAGCAAAATCAAATAGTGAAATTAGGTAAAGTTATACAAAGTCGATATGTTGTCATGTACTATATTGAAGCTTTCACGTTCAGAGCCGTGAAATTTTGCCAATAAAACCAAAAGTGTACGTCATAAAGACAATTTTCAGGCAATAGAAAATTTAATGCCCATTATTTTCGCACCAAGGTAATGGTGCTGCGCTACGTAGTTGCCGCCATATCGAAAGTGAAAGCATGCATATTTGCTAGCATTTTGGCCTGCCTCGGCAAAGGTGTATTTAAAGGTTTAGTAGAACTCGGCAACAAAATATGTTTTCCCAATGGATAGAGACGGCGGAAACGTTTTAGCAAAGTTTAACGGTTCTGAACGTCAAAGGTTCAACGTAAAACATAACAACTATTATTATTAACACCCAGGTTGGGTAAATTATAAACAAGTACATCAGTCTCAATTAGTGGTCCCTCTACATCACCGAATCTTCTCTCATCTTTTTATATCCGGCTGCTCGCCAGGTCGTACTCCTCATTGCTATTGTCTTGTATATCCTTATGTCTATGCCCTTTAATTTTTCCCTCCACTTCATGGTGTAGGCCACGAATGCCGTCGTCTTCAGTAAATTGCATCATACTTGAAATTCCTGTGTCATTACAGTCTCCTCTCTAAAATATGCACTATTCTATTCCTACAAGAATTAGCTAACCCCAAAACTATGTATTGACAACATTTGCGGGTTTTTAATGGCTGCTGCCGCTCGAATAGCTTTTCCTACTTTGCTTCAATATGCTCTTTCCATTTGACATTATAGTGACCCCCAAAATAGGCAAATTTATTTACAAAATTTACTACATTACCTCTGGCTCGAAAAACGTCGTCTTTCGCCAATCGGCCTCCTTTTCGAAATCTTACTGCTACTGTCTTTTGCTAGTTAATATTAAGTCCCATCTCATCTATATAATCAATTAGCCGTTCCAGTCCCCGCTTAACCCTGAATAAGTCCGTGCCATAGATTGCAATGTCATCTGCATACAATAAAGTACAGCCTCCCGCGGTTGGGTAGCCCTCCCAATAGTACCGAAAAAAGCAATGAGCTAAGTTCATCACCTTGGGCCACTCCTGTTGTCTGTGTTACTTTTCCTACAATCCCGAAACTGTTGTCGATGTATACTGTGCTCTCCCCAAACGATACGGAACTCCATCCAAGGCAAACTTTTCTATAATCCTACTTCGTGGTGCTAGGTCAAAAGCAGCTTTAAGACCTATAGACATTGCGTATAACGGTCTTCTCGGCTCTGGTAGAGTTTCCCAAATTTCTGTCAGCAATTGGCGCAGGGCCGTATGGGTCGACTTCGATCTTCTAAACCCATGTTGTTCTTCTGGTATTGCGTTTCTGGTTTCGAGGAAGTGCTCTAGTCTGTCGGATATTACTTCCGAGAACATTTTGTAGGGGCAACTCTTGAGTGTTATTTCACTCCAAGATTCCGGCTCTGTTTCTATGCCTTTTCCTTTCGGTATAACATATACATTTTGGGTCTAATTGACAACATTTTACGACTCTAAACGTGAAAACTTTAACGTGAGACATAACAACATATCAACTTTTTATGACTTTTCTTAATCCCGCTGTTTGCCTTTTTCTAGCTTGCGTCGGCAGTCACTCAGATTATGCTGAATATTCCGCCGAACACACCGGTATGATCGGATCCTTCGCGCATTGACTGGTTCTTCCACAAACGTAGATTTTGAACAACTATGTAGGAGGAAAAAGCATAATAGCTATTTTTATAACTTTTATCCACACTTCTAAACAATACATGTCCGCCCCCTCCTTCCATTAGGAAAAAATATTTTCTTGCCGAGTTCTACCACAACTTAAAATAAGCACATACAGCTATGGGAGATTCTATATATATATATATATATATATATATATATATATATATATATATATATATATATATGCAAGCGTGCCTCTCTTTATTAGTTATTACTAGTAAAAACTCCTATTTAGTTATAAAAAATGTAAATTCTTTATGTTTGTCTCGCAATTACACCAGACTTTTCAGCGCCGATTTAAATCAACTACGACAGAAAGGGGAGTCCCATGGATATATAAATATATTTATATATATATATATATATATACACAACGAGCAAACTTGTAAAATCTCGCTGCACCCATAACCATTGCTTGGCAAGCATTGGCGCTTGATATGTTGATCTGTAATCTGCAGCAAAAGAGCAACAAGAAACACCGACCATGGGTGGCTGCCCATGTTCTATTGCCATCTTCACCATTTTCTCATACAATTACCGCCATCATCACTATAACCGCTATAATCATCATCCTCGCCATCATCACCTTCACCATCATCACAGGACTATGGCACGGCATTACGCGGCATTAGGCGACGATTATACGATGCGTTTAGTGGGCATAAGAAGGCGCGCACGGTCCTATTTACGACACCAGCGTGTACACCCATCCACTCAGGACGCCCTTTGGAAGGGGGGCGACAACGGCTGTAGATATACATCGCATGCTGGGCATCCACAACTTACATACTGGCAGTAGACCGACTTCCTCCTCGTTTCCCTCTAGCCGAAGCCAGCATATAGATAGAGGCTCACGCACTGCCGCATAGAGCACGTCTGCCTAACCAGCAGCAGTAGCAGCGGCAGCAGCAGCAGCACCCGAGGCACCAACTGCCAATGTGCCACCATCTTTGGATGGCTCTGAAGTCCTGGCAAACTCTGGTGCCGCCTGTCTATCTCTGCCACAGGAGTAGGTGACCATGGCAGTTACCCTCTTCCCCTTATCGGCCCCCATGGCAGTTACCCTCTTCCCCTCATCGGCCCCCATGTCTCTCACCCTAGGACCCCTAAACCTTAAAGGTCCCATCCCTCGCATGCCTCTGGGTTGCCCTTTTAGCTCCAACTAACACGACATATGTGGTTGCTTGCCAGTACTGGCACGGTTGGGCTGCTACTGCCGTTTTGTGCTACAACTGGTTACGGCTACTACAACTGGTGGATCGACTATCACGGTCACCACCAGCACTGCTACTACGAGGACTTCTATTGCCGCCACGACCGAAGACCACGAAGATGATGTTGATGGTGAGGACGACGACGCAGACGACGATCATAGACGATGCCTAGATCATAAAGCAATTCTGTCGAGTGAGCACACTTGCTCGCTGTTTTGCTGACTGCCTGCCTGCTTGCCTGCCAGCCCGTTCAGTTGGCGCCCGCCTGCTTCTGTGGTAGCAGCGCTGTTCATGATCGAGATCATTGCAACGACCGCCATACATGGCAGATAGCGGCAGATAAGTGCTCTTCGTATACGGACGTTAGCCATCTTAACCAATGACTAGACAATATATATATATATGTATATATATATATATATATGTATATATATATATATATATATATATATATATATATATATATATATTGCTACCTTGTTGTAGGCAACCTCGTCGCAACTGGCGCTTGTTTCTATCTCGACTATATCTACCTTTTTGTTGATTTCTCTAGCCTTTCCGTTTTCTCTCTCTCAGACTCTCACTCTCTCGCTATCTATCGATCTATCTTGCCAGTTCCCTTTGAATGTGATTTCGGTGATTTGTCCTCGGATGTCAGAGGTATGAGGGCGAGAATGCATGACTTAGCCCGTAGTATTGCTGGGGGAGCTGGGCAGCCAGTCTACGGCGTCGATGAACATTCGAGGGTGACGCGGCTCCACAGACGACGACAAGAAGGCGACTCCCTTGAGCCTTAACCGTCATTGCCTTGCCGGGCGCTTGCGCACGAAAGCTGCCTTGTGGTCAACCAGCAAGTGATTACTTCAGCCCTACTGTCCTGGACTCTCTCCCATCGTAGATATCCTAGACCAATGCCTTAACGAGTTCCCCTCTTCGTCTCACGACCAACCCTTACGGCATCAGTGATTCAACCCCCAAAAACATTCTACAAAAAGGGGCCGCCAGCGAATAGTTTAACTGAATGGCACTGTGTTAAATTGGTTTGCCTGGCACATTGTCTGTCTCGAAACGTTACTCAGCAATTATCTGCCGCAAATACTGCTCCAATACTATAATAAACACATACTAAAACGCGATAATTGATAATTGTTATCTGACTTTCCGCGGTATATGTGTGTACAACCCACGGAGTTTCCTCTTATGGAATTTTCTAGAAATCCAGGGAAGAGACTTTTTTCCGATTTTTATAGGACTTTACCAGCTATTTATTCGATGATCAAGTGGTTTCACTCACACTTCTGGTCTTTTGTGGAATTTCTCCGGCTTTGTTTAAAAATGTTTTATTTTTATGGAATTTTTTTTGCAACAAATACTTGCGGAGCGACCAAACATAGAATCCAAGTGCGCCGCAAAAGTGTATAATCATTTTAAAAACAATTAGCTTGAGATGTGCACTCCCGGCATGCTTGGCCGCAATGAATCGATTTCTATGCTCGAGATAGAATCTGCGATCGAGCACACCAAAAGTCAGGGAAGTATTTCGCACTAGCTGCCCAGACCACGCCGCCATAACGCGATAATTACTAGCATAGACGCAATTGCCGGAACTGCAGAACAAGTTTTAGGTTTGCAACCACAATCGTTAGCAAACCGTCAAAACTGCAACCAATGCCACTGTACTTAACCATTAATTAATTAAATGACTCTACTATATATATATATATATATATATATATATATATATATATATATATATGAGGGAGTAGTGCTGGGGGGTTCTTGTAAAGCTCGATTTTAGAAAAGCTTTTAACAGAATGAGACGCGATCATCTGATGAAGGTCGTTGCATCCCACGCCCCTCATCTATTACACCACGTCGGGCTGGCATATCGGCATCCTTCCCACCTGGTTCTGCCTGAGCATGTGATTTCGTCCGCCACCGGACTGCAGCAGGGGGACCCCTTAGCACCACCCTGTTTTAACTAAGTATCAAGGATCTGGTAAGTTCCTTCAAGAGCCCACTAAACCTCTGGTACCTTGACGATAGCCTATTAGGAGGAACTGTTCATACGGTAGCCGAGGACATTCGACGTGTACTTAACTTCGGTGTAACATCTGGGTTGGAAGTTAATCCTGTCAAATGCGAAGTGTGCATCCTCGTCTCTACCCATGAGGCTTCCCCTGATATACAGTTACTCCAAGACCTACTGCCCGGCTGCAAGGTGACCGTCAAGGACGATCTGAAGCTACTAAATGTGCCACTTTGTCCCGAATGGCATGTAGAATCGAGCACTGGAAACTAATGCTGGAAAATGCCGCCACTCGCCTTCCTCTTCTAGGAGCCTATCGGGGACTCTTCTTACTCAGGTCTTTTTTCTCTTCCTTAAGATTCATCCACCTTCTTCGAGGAGCTAACTTATATAATCGGGCCAAAAACTTGCAAGCGCTCAACGAGTTGTCACTGTCTACCCTCGAGGCCGTGCTAAACACATCTCTACCACCAAGCGCACGTATAGAGCTAGGCAAGTCACGTTTGTACTCAAAATACTTGTATTCCACTTTTTGAGGAAATTTGTGAAGTTAATTTTCTTAACTGGAAATTAGATATTTTGCCAGTTGTTTGCGAGTTAGACGTACTTGCACGTTTGCAAAAAGTCTGTAAAAACAATTAAAAATTGCAAAACCATATTCTTAAAAAAAAACTTTAAAAAAGGCATTTGTGTTGGTCGTGACATGTGTGTGACATGCCGAACCGGTAAATGCACTCTGCTTCGTGTGTGTGTAACCCCTTCTTTTGGAGATACTAGACAACCTTTTCAAATTCTGTAGAGATTGCCACACCCTATTGTTAATTTTTGTAAATTAAAGCATACTCATTGAGAATAGATGCTAAACCATATCGCGAAGGGTCAGTGATCACACTGCCACAAATATTGTTGGGGAAACCCTAGAAATTTCAGCATGTCCGTTTATACTGCTGCTCTAAGTGCCCCTAAAGGGTGACATGTGCATTTAGGTATACATGCCAAGCGAAAAATAGATCCATTCTTCCAGAAGTGGGGTTCATTGGAGAAGATCATTCTCTACACAAAATTGGCATCACGATTGCATTATCTCGAAAGCCTAATTAGCAATGCTTAGCCGCTTCTGACGGCCCGTAGACTTAAGGTCATCGATTAACTAAATATCATATGGGTATATTACTACATTCGATAATATGGAATAATGTGGGAGTAGACGAATTGCGTTTAATCGATGGGGTATGGTTTTTCTTTCTAAAGAGGGTTTTTGCGCTTTCAAATACATGCAGAAATAGGGTGGTCCACGTGTTGGAAGGTGGCTCACTGCTGACAGAGGAGCTACAAAAACGATGGAATCTAAATAAAATGTGCGTCTTTGACGTTTATATGCGAAACTGGCGAACCAAAATTAGCGAGGTAGACATAGGAATTTACGGGACAGCAGCAATGAGAAGCACTGGGTGGAGGGCTAGCGGGGTGAAAGATCGTCATTTAACAACGACCTTTGCAGCGCACGGATTTCATTACGTTCTATGCAACGTGGAGGGCTTCCATGAACCACAAGACGAATGTCGATGCAAAGAATGCTGGAGTAAATGTGATAGATACCACGCCGCGGTTTGTCCGGTGGTTCGGTCCATATCAGAACTGGCAAAACGCTAGATCGATTGTTGTATGGAAAACTGCGATGTAACATAAACACACTTACCCAGCCCGGGTGTTAATAAATAAATAATTACTACATTCGATCTTAAAATACATCAAATTGAGATTCGCAAACGACCCAGTTATTAGGTACATCGCCGTGCCGATCGCTTTCGGACAATGTTCCGCACGATCGACCACAGCGGCGGTATCACATTTGTTCGTTTGCACAAGTTTACGAATGATGTTCTCCATAATACATTTGTTAATTAAATATTACAAGAGCGGTTATGTCGACCAGCCGTAGGCCAGTATGCCTGTAAAAGTTTCCCTTTTATGATAAGTTTTCACAATCTCTACGTGCTAAGATACCTACCTTAATATATATATATATATATATATATATATATATATATATATATATATATATATATATATATATTTATATTCGCCAACGATAAAGCTGGCGTTGGGTGATGATCTAATCATGTCGACTAGTCGTCCATACTGCTCACTGCGGTCCTGCTTACCTTTAAGGGCGCTACTTGCTCGGGCTGGTTGGAGAGCTATATGGCACCTATCGTGTGCATGGACTATTACGGTAAGCTGGCCGATTGTTCTAAGGGAGCGGCCTGGGACGCGTTGACAATATGACTGCTCCCACTCTATCTCGCCACTTCTAATCGGACAGTCTGACCAGCTCTCCCATACGGTGCGTGACGCAGGGCACCGCCGGCCCGCCCACGTTCGTAGAGCGGTCAACTATGAGTGTTCAGCGACATAAAGTACCTACCTATGAACCTACGAAAAGCTGTTGTTTGTTTGCCAACGGAAACCGGATTAAGCAGTATATCGTATTCTCTCTTGTTTCAAGGAGCTTTTAATCCTACACCTTTTGTATATGTATATATATATATATATATATATATATATATATATATATATGTACGTACGCGTAGAGCTAAGTAGATTATAGGCTAAACTTTAATGTAGGTTTGGTTCGACTTTCCGGCGTAAGTTACAGTCCTTTACTTTAAGTGTTAGAATCCTTAAATTGCTTATATTTTTTAATAACAAAAAGTTTCATTCACTATTACATGAAAATGCATGTACAAATGATACATTGCAAGACTGTGAAAATTACTAATACACGTCTCATTAAATCGTTTTATCTTGATGTTTCCTATTTAGGTCTAGGAACATATTTGCCAAGCGTACTTTTTAGTCATTCACTAGTCTCCGGGTTTAGTCAGATTGCTATAGCAGATCTCGGTGCTACAGCTCTGCTATAGGTCCTATACGCACTACATACGAGTGCTTCTGCCAGATATAATAAGAGCACTTCACACTGAAATTCAAACGATAGTCGATACATTATATAACGGTTTAAAAGATTTATTGGAAAATACATAGATGTATCGGTTGCTTATTTGTTAATATCCTAAAACGTAATAACATCAATATTAACACTACTTATGGATTCTATGGCATAGTTTATATATACAGCCGTTAGAGGCTGTCCAAATTCTTAGAGATTCGAGACGTTAATTAGGTGTCAGACTGGCTTGGCCATCAGTTTCAAGTATTCGAGCATACACTGTATCAATAAAGTTTGCAATACTACAGAGCTACAATAAAACCTGTACAGCATTATTTTCTGTCAAGTCTCTGCCAATATCAATGCGCTCCGACTCACATCATACATATACGAATAGTAACCAGCGAGCGAAACGGGATAAAGGCTCGTTATTTTTCATCTTTGTGCTACTCTTACAGAAACAGCACCACCTTTTTCTACTACGGACATAACATGCAGGGTGATTTAAATAGTAAGTTCCTTCTAATACAATACAATCGTCGGAACTTTAACTGGCGCACTCGACAGACGTGAAATACAGACATAGCGGCGATTAGCATGTATGCAGGGTCGCTAGACTACGAAACATCATGGCTCCCCTGTCACGTACCATAACGTTATACCTATCTACAGGTATCTGTGTGAGACAGAGTGGCCTGTCCTCACGAACTGGAACCAGCCTCTTTCCTAGCCTACTTTCCGACGGCATCCACTCGCCGTTCGTTCGATCAGCAACCACAGCTTGGGAGCGGCGGTGGCGACCGCGTCGTCATGAGACAGAAAGCAGAAGCCTGCGCACAGATCTCGACTCTGCATGTATCGATTCCCCACAATCCCTACGCCTCTCATCTCTCTTATGCCCCCTATGTATGTGCGCGTGTGCTGGCAGCAAAAAACGAGCGCGCGTTGCCGATCTACGCCGCCGCTGGTGGGGTCACTAGCGACGCGAGTATCTCAATAAAAATGTCTCACCCATCTCGCCATATATCAACCGATTTGGCCGCCATAAAATAGACCCAGCAGGCACCATAGCACCCGCCAGCAGCCAATGGAGGTTATCCGCTTTAACTCTTTGGAATGGGGGGCGGGGGTGGGCTTTTGAAACGACGACGGCAAACGTATACACGGCAGGCGTAGCAGTCAATGGCCGTGGTCGGTCTTCGTCGTCATCTTCATAGTAATGCATCAGTAGAAGGAGTAGAGGCAGGGAATACGCCTGTTTACCGGAGTTGCTGCGCTACTGGTATTACTACTACTACTACTACTTCTACTCGTGCGATTGTAGCTATGCGGTCTATTTATTCGAAATGGTCGAGAGACGGAGAGATAGAGAGCCAAACCGAGTCCCTGGAACGCTTGCCCGTTCGTTCACCGGTTCTTCCTCCCCCGCAACCCCACCCGCTTATATGCATATATGGACCGACGTGTATTATTATATTGGCCTTCGTACATGCTACCGTCGCAGTGCCTGCATACATATGCCGATGCCGCCGCCGCTGTTCCCGCTGCCGTCACTATCATTTCCATTGCCAGCACGGTTGCCGGCCGGCCAAAGTCGGGGGTTCGGGGTGTTGGGGGTTCTTCTGCTCGTGCCCCCTTCCTTCCCGTTCCACCCCACTACAGACTACTTGGTGCTCCAGCAACATCAGAAGCAGACGACAACGACGAAGAAGAAGAGGAGCGCGTAGAAGTGCTTTTCGTGGCCATATACTTCCTCCATGCCGTCCTGTTCTCCTGCTTCCCTCGGCTTTGGAGCCTTATAGGCGACGACGACGACAACAATAATGATGCTGATGAAGATCAAGATGATCGTGATGAGGATGATGCTTATGGCAATGATGGTGGTGATGACAGCAGCAGTAGCAGCGCCAGCGGTCCTGGTGGTCACGACGACTGCATAGCCTGCTCCTACTGCAACAGAGGCAGCACCAGCATCAACAGGCCCAACGGGGCAAACGAAGGGATTTACCCCAGCGCGCAAACTGCTTAGCCAACCCCATTCTTCCCTTATCGCCCTTCAGGTTGGCGGTGGTGATTCTGCCGTCCCCGTAAACCCTTGATGGCTTTTGCTACGCCAACGTACGCAAACCTCTAGCCGGCTTGCTTGCACCGACCAAACATGCAGGCAACCAACCGAAATGGCTACACTTTCGTTGCAGATCGCGATGGTAAACGGGATTTGCTGTTTCTGCTGCTCGCGCCATTTCTACGGCCGCTGCCGCGCACGCCTGCCTGCCCATCCATCTAGCATTTACTCAAATTTGGTCGTCGTTTTGCCGAACGATTCGTCGACCAACGAGAACTACTATCATCGCCATGACCACTGTATACGCTTCAGCATGCTCATATATGTATACTCATATGTACACTGCGGCCTATGCGGAAAAAGGAAGAGAGGCCGGTTGTCCATTCGTCTAGCTGGAAAGATGGTTGGCCCTCCGCCGACCATTGCAGCTCCGCCTCGGCTGGGCTGTCTGGACGACGTCCTCGTGACGCCCGGCGATTCGTCTGCGCAGCCGAAGTCATTGTGCATAAATGCGTGCGGGGCTCGGGGACGCGGTGGAGCTGTTATTAAACTCCTCTCGTTTTCGATCTGCCCACCTCTTTCTGATTTCAGTTCTATATGAATAGCCGTCTCACCGTCAACTTGCTTTGGTTTGATCCAGGCCGTTTTAGTGAGCCCTAATCTTGTTCATCTAGCGGCTAACATTTTTAACCACAACTGTTCGTACTAGATGTACACGTCTTGCTAGCGACACGTACATATTGTAACATGTGTTTTTCCCAATTCGGAAAAACACATGTTACAAGTATCATTGAGCTACTCTAGTTGGTTGCTATGAGAGTATAAACTCAACTTTAACAAAGCTCATCTTGGGGAAAGCCATTATCGTCGACGCTGTAAGGAGGCGATACTTCTCAACCGCATCCGACGTGCAGGCTAGACTAATGAGTTGCATGCTAGCAATACTAAGAGACCTTAGAAACTTCTGACAGAGTGATTTTCTCATCAGCACATCTAAAACATGTTTGTGTCGTTCGTACCTGTTTTTTTTTACAATTTTCTGAAAATGAGGAGACTAGAGGAAATAAATAAATGCCTTTGGGTGAATAGAGAAACAGTATAGAGCAGGGTGTATATATATATATATATATATATATATGTATACAATATATAAGTAATTTTATTAACGCATGTTAAATTTTTCAGCGAAATTTCCATAACAATGGCTATGTATGATAAGTTAGGGCTTTCGCCGAGCTCCTGGTCGGGGAAAATGCGAGTGCACGCGTATAGTTACTTACCCAGTGGCGTACAGCATTCCTGCTTCTTTAGGTTGGTCGGTCAGCGCTCGGCTTCGGCGCTGAACGCGATGATGCTGGCGCGTATCGAGTCTAAGTCCGCTTGCTTAGCTGGCTACACGTCCGGTTTGGTTGCTGTAACGATCCAGGGCCACGACACTGCCACCGTTTCTGCCGCTGCTGCTGCTGCTGCCGCCGCCGCCAAATGGACCAGCGTTGATCTTGTTCGTCTTTGGTGTTCGTCGCTAGTCATGGCCTTCAAAATCTCTTCTTCGTGGTGATGATGGTTCAAGGAGCCCCCGAATCGTCTTCCTGTCTACGGGTAATTTGACGCGCTGTTCGAGTCGCTCGTCAACGAATCAAAGAGCGGCAACGAGAATATGAGGAAGACATAGCTAGACAGAGGAGAAGGGAGCGGCAAAGGGAGGCACTCGGCGCGCGGCACGAACACGAAACGAGCTAGGCGGGGGTCGACGCGCTCGAAGGCCGATTTTTCAATGTCCGAATTTTGAATTTCTTAAAACCCGTCGTTGTCGCCGTGTGTTCTCTCATTTTCTCTTTTCTACTTTCCTTCTTTCTTCCTCTCTATCATCTGGTCTATCCGTCAATGGTCTTTTTTCTCGTTCCCCCCTCCACTCATCGACTCGCTATTTTCTGTGTGCTTCGTGGTCGTGGGCTTCTTTTTGCCAGCCGGATCATCCAGAGGTATCTCTCTCTCACCGAATCCTCTCTCGCCCCCCCCCCTCCCGCTGGTCACTCGCTCTCTTGATGTGCTCATCTCTAACCTCATGTTCTTCTCTTTTCTATTATTTTCGACGGCTGTTAGAAATGTGTGATTTCGCTATCTGCGAGCAAGCGGTGAAGCGGTGGTGTTGCCATTGCAACTACGACTACTAGTCTTTTATACAGTAGTATTAAGTAGTAGTGGTGGTAAGAGACGAAACGACAAAATTTCAATGAATACAGTTGGGAGCTCTTTCGCAACAATACGAATTGCTGGAACAAGGGCAAACGAGACCGCCCACCGAACAACATAGGCACGTGGTGTAAGGAAGAACTGAGGGTCTGGCCGCTGGGATCACGGCAGTCAAGTCCAAAGTAGTAACAGCAGTTGCGGGTCTCTGCTCTGCTGGTCAACGACGCGACTCTTCCGGTTCCGCGACAGCGGTAGGGTCGGTGTCAACAGACTGCTGTTGACCGACACGGCCGGCCCAAGCGCCTGGACCAAACTCGACTACCCAGTACTGCGTCAGAACTCAAGCGGCAGAGGCAAAGGCGGCGGCTGCGCTGGGCGCCAAAGTCGAGAGAAGTTATGGGAACAGACGACAAGGGAAACGACACGGGCTCATCTTATAGCTCCGCTACAGCCGCAACTCGTACCGGTACTGATTTTGAAGAGCAAGAGAGCTTCGACGGGAGACAATGGCGACAATAATAATAATGATGACAATGGTGGTGATAATTGGGGTAGTGAAGATTATGATCTGAATGAAGACGTTGTCACTTGATGTCGTAGTGTACCAGCTATATAATTGCGCAATTGTATTGGTGTCGCAAACGTGCAAAACCTACCTGTTCTTTCTGCCCTAAATCGCACGCGTTTCCTCTTGTTCAGACTTATTTCAAGCTTTATTTTGGCTTACATATATATATATATATATATATATATATATATATATATGAACTCAACCTTTTGATAATTTTTATCATGTTTTAATTCAAACTATGGTACTTAAAGTAGAGATAAAATTACCACGCTTGCTTATATCTTCTACCCATTAGAAGGCAAATCGGTTAAGAATGTGAATTTATACTGCAATCAATTTTTCTGGCCAAAGAAATGCGCAATCGCAAATATTTGCAGCTTTGTGATGCTGCAGCGTATAGACTGAGGTAAAAAAAAAACTGAGTTCTTTGACGCCATTAAAAGTTATTGAAATTCCAAGTACCATGCAGTAGAATGCACAGCTCTGGAACAGAATTTTTTTCATTACTTCTCTCGCCGGCAGCGTGAAGAAAATACAATATTATGAAGAAACTTCCATGAAGAGTAAACTTCCATATTATACTTAATTTGAGTGAAATAAACATAATTGAATTAAAAAAGTTGTTGAATGTGCTGCGAAGTCACATATAAACCACGCGACACTGGCCTTAGGTCTCATTTGTCATACTTGTTAGCTGCTCTCGGTATGTCATTCGAGAGAAACAGATCATTGCCATATATAATCTTGGGCCAGTGGCGTAGGACGTGTGATTGAGTCAATTATTAGATAGCCAAACATGTTAACAACCTCTTGCCGCTGCCACAATTTAACATGTGGCCTTTTGTAGCATGTGAACATGAAACAAAGGGGTTTACAATTGCCGGTGTTAGCGGTCCTAGCAGTAGGAATTCTGAAAATAGTATATAGCAATATGTAGGTCAGAAAATGCCGTAGACCCAAGCTCTCTTGGAGGGATGGTAACTGTATCTATGCACCGCCATAATGCCAAATGGAGGGGTGTAAAGCAGTGGTATCGGCAGAAGTAAAGCTTAAGCAAACTGAGGAAGAATGGGAACGTTAAGTGGAAGATCTACAATCCGCCAAAAAAAAGTCAGAGAGAGAGAGAACAAAACAGAATGAAGGTAACAAGAAAAACGAGTGGGAGAAAAGCGCACAAACTAAAAAAATTCCCGAAATGACAAATCGACTGAATGAAGCACTGAATGCTCCTGACACGCCGATAAGCTCCAGCAGCAGCAGCAGCAACAACAACAACGCTAATGCTGTTGTTGCTGTAGGTCTGCCGTGAGATCTCTGGCTGGCCGTGTGTACACAGCTCTCCGACAAGCTCTTGCCAGATCTGATCGCCCTCGCATGCGGCTGCTACCGTAATCAAGGATTCGAACGCCACCACTAGGTAATGCATGTATGTAGATGATGAGGATGATAGCCATAGCTGATCTGTATTCAGTTTGCGGCGAAGCGTCGGGGGTAACTTGTTGATATGATATATTGTCGCCGTCAACCCTCGTCGTTGTCGTCACCGTTCATGTCGCCTTCATCATCTTTTTCGTAGTAGTGGTTGGTTGTGGTCGTAGTCCCGCTTCGAAGGCTGCATGCTGCACTTCGTTGTCGCTGCGGCTGTTGCTGACTGGTTCTCTTATATTCGCGCTTGTTCCGCAGGAGCGTTCGGCTGGCACCGGGTCGGCAATTCGAGTTGACTATAGGACAAATAAGATTCTTCTCTCTCTCTCTCTCTCTCTCGCGCGTGCTTTCCTTCTATATTCATTTTCGCTTTCCGTTACTATCCCCCTACCTCTATCTATCATCTCAGTGTCTTGCTTTCGATCTTCCACAGTCTCTCTGTTGTCTGCTGAGTGTGGACAGGGAATTGCCTCCCATCACAAGCTGAACCGACCAGCTTTTGCTACGCGGCCACCGTCGGCGCCGACTGGAGGACAACATGCAAAAGCTTAGAGGAGGTGCCCCTATACACGGCGGGGGACGATTCATTTCAGATCTCTTTTCTCGACCCCTCCGTACCTCTGTCATTCACTCTTTAGTTTCCTCTCACTCGAGAGTTGCTTGATAAATGTGTACCCGCGAATAAGTCCAAGCAGCCAAAAAGCCACACCAATCGGCGTCGGTGGCGAGTTGTGACATAGTTGAACTTTATAAAGCGATCCTCAAAGCGCTACTATGCAAAGTACAATAAGGCGCTCTCCGATCGCTTTGTCGTTTTTATCGACGGTTTATCGGCGGTAGTACAGGAGCATTAGCAATAGTACTAAAATAGATCAGAGTTGCTTGACCGCTTGCATGTTCAGTTAAATCGGCCTCAAGCACAGAACTTGATTTATGCGTTACACGTACGAATGGTTTTCTCCCTTTTGGTATGCTGTCGAAGATTGCAAATGAAATCCATACACAAATACACACACACACACATAAACACATATATACAATGTGGAAACGAGAACAAAAGACACGACACAAATGTAAATCGTTCTACAGCAAGAACAACAACATTGACAGCAACAGCAGCATTAACGACAGTGCTATCCGTTGTGCTAACTATCATCTATTTGTCCGTTCGTTGTCAGTGTATTCTACTTATTTTTGGAGCGTACCCCGGGGCGTTCCTCTTCTCTAAGTGGGCAACTCGTAACGCCGAGCCATGTTCAGTCCTTAGACCTGTTGCGCTGGTGTGCAGTTCACATTTACCCCCAGACTGCGCTGTGGATTTCTAATCAAATTCGCTGCCACTGTCCCACTTTACTCATGTTGCCAAGCGGCTAGATACATAGACTTGCATAATGTAGCCGAGACAGATATATATATATATATATATAAACATTAGTGACATAATTAAAAAAAACCGATACTGTGACGTAGAAGGCAACGTTCGTTAATAAAACATATGATAAATTAAATTAACAAAAAATAAACAACGTAATAAATATGACAATTTATTGCACCCCAGGGATAACAAATTCCTTGGTTAAATCGTAATATATTTCTGAGGTTTGTATGATTGAGTTTAGCGGGTGCAAAAACGCAGGACTAATTTGAAAATGAAATCACAAATAGGTATCTTCTTCTGTACGCATGTCGAACTAAGTGACGCGGTACAGCGTTGGACGAACGTATACACATCGTTTGCGCAAACATGGGAAAACAAGGACGTTTACAAGGAAAACACATATTCACTTAATAACTTGACGAGTTATATAGTTTTCATATAACGCAATGCCAAATTTTATTTGTGCATTATATGCAATTGCTATAAGTGGCTAATTCGCGTGGTGAAGAGAAGGCCCACAACGCTTACACCTTATAACTGTGAGCGTTCCTGCTCAACAAAAACCCCTCAGACTAAACACGATTTTATCGTTGCCAACTTGTGAGTATTCCGAATAATAAACTGCGGCACTGGTGGTAAATTTGATCTCGAACCAATATTTGCAGTGCGTCCACACAATACGCTTTGAAGCGGATGTTTTGTGCAACCGTTAAGTGCGAGCTATTGACCGAATAGTAGGCCGGGACGCAATATCAACCGTGTTCCATTTATGTTGGTTTAGTAGAGATCGTATCAAGTTTGACTGAATAGAATTATATGAATTATCGTCATTGTAGATGTGAGTTAAAAGCAATTACGATAGGCGATTTCGTTCAGAAACCATCTTTGGGTCAACAACTAACTAATTACGATAGGCGAGTTCGTTTAGAAACTGTTTTTGGGTCCAAAACACAAAAAAAAACTAACTCAAAAACTAGCATCTAAGTTAAAAGGGCCATGACGTGTTATCAACACAAACGCGGAGAGTGGTTAGACACCTGCGAACTACATAATCCGATGTTACCATTTTCTGTACATTTTTAGCTTGATAGTCCGTCAGTCTGCCATAGAGATCAAATAAACCCGTCGTGAGACACTTACGGAACACGTTTACTACAACTTTTGCTGCTATTTTCTACTACCACTGGCATTATTACCAGCCGTAGTAGACGCAGGAGCCACGATTTTAACTGCGACAGTGGAAAACAGCTCCATATGCAAGACACGCATGCAGTCAGTACAGTGCAATGGACGCAGTTGTACGTGCAACCAGTGTGCGCTGCGACTTCTCTGCCTTCTTGTCCGTTCGTCTTGTAGAGCGCCGATCACCCCAACCGGCGGGATGTTGAAGATCTCTCTTCTTAACGACACGAGACAGAGAGAAACAGGCCTCTCTCTGTCTCGTGTCGTTAACAGCGCTCACTCTGCGCAGCAAATATCGGCGCAGAAAGAAAGTAACAACACAAGAGCTCGGCGGCTTCCTCCGAGCCCTCGGTCAGCGCCTCAGGCTCATGTAAGAACAATCAATGAATGGGTGGATGACCTCTTGTTCCACTGGGTGCGGTTGCCCCTGCTACGATTGAGAGTGATTTGAAACTGACCCAAGCAGCAGCAGCACCAGCAACAACTCGTTGAACTGGACAACGACTACGACGAAGCCGACTACGGCGACAACGGGGAAGCGGGGGCGTCTCCTGTGGAGATCCGGATACCGTTCTTTGGGGTCAATCGCGCTCAGCGTGGTTCCTTAGTCGGTAGCAGCTTCGGCGGGGTGAAGAAGTGCAGTAACACGACAAAGCAGGCGAGACAGAAACAAGGCGAAGGAAACACGAACAAGAAACAAAGGGATAAACCAGAGAGGGAAAAAAGAGAAAGAAGTATACATAGACAGAGAGACAGACCAAATGGCCAGTCGGCTTTTCACTGACTGCAACAGGCTGTCGCCGGGCCCGCCGCAGGCGGGACCAAAGACCATGAGTTGTTAGGGAAGTGGAGAGATTTGCATCTTCCTTCTATCGTCCATTCGCTTTCACGATGTCGCTTTATGTCTCATATGTCACATGGAATAATAATAATAATAATAATAATACTAATAATAATAATAATAATAATAATAATAATAATAATAATAATAATAATAATAATAATAATAATAATAATAATAATAATAATAATAATAATAATAATAATAATAATAATGACTAGCCAACAATACCACAATACTCGAGATGCCACCGAGAACGACTCGGAGATGGCTTTACCGCTCTCTCAGATACCATATGTTTGCAACTACTGTGGGCGAGCCGTACGATCATCTAAGGGCCTGAAAATTCACATAACACGAAAACACTCTGTAGCTCCTTGTCGAAGCCTTCGTACGGATAATAATCCGGGACTGAATAACCAGATAACCATTACATCAAACACCGACACTCAACCCTGACTCGAAATTATTAGTACAAGCCTTATCACATGCCCGCAGAAGTTTAAGGCTTGCCAGAATTATACCTCTTGGGGCTAGAGAAGTCTGTACTACAGCATATACGGCAGCATTAAGCAACTTTAATACAAAGCTCGATCTTGAAAGTTGGAATAATCTTATGATGCTTTCATCATTGTTTTCATCAAGCATTTCATCATCACCTCACCAAAAAAATCAGGAGAAAACACTTACTAAAATCATTAAAAGTAATGTAGCGGAAATAGACTTTCGAACACTTCAAAGTCTCGCTGATTCGACCATACCTAGCACGATCGGCAAGAGGTCTCACTTCACTAACGACCAATACAGCGTGCGCCAGGCAGAGATGAAATTAGCAGACGGGCGATATTCGCTCTGCTGCTCGGTCGCTACTCTCCTCAGACACATTGGCACCACAAAATGAACATACCGAGTCTGAACTACGTAGTAAACACCCAGTTAGTCCACCCGGGTGTCAAGAACAGTTAGACCTTCTGCAACAGCCCGCCACTCTAGGCCTGGATAAAATTGAAGGACCTCTCGTTTTAGAGACCATTCGAGATTTCCCTTTTGCAAGTGGAGCCGGGTTAGACGGCCTACGGTCTCGACATCTTCGGGACATGCTTAGCCAAACGATTCCATCCTCAGAGCAGAGAATTTTAGAAGGATAATTTTATCAGGCCCATAGCATGCGGACTAACTCTACGAAGAATGGCTTCAAAGATCGCGATGACTATGAACAAACGGACCATAGTTGCTGCGGTTTCACCCCATCAAATGGGTGTTGCCATTAGAGGAGGAGCAGAGGCTACTGTACACGCTACACGCGCTTTTCTGGAAACAAAAGGTCCGACAAAAGTACTAGTCAAACTAGACTTCCAAAACGCGTTCAACACAATAAGGAGGGACAACATTTTCGACGAAGTAAAGAGAAAAGCTCCACGACTCTATCCAATGATATGGCAGAGTTATAGAGATTTCTCAATCCTCGCTTGGAACGCAGACACGATCATAGAGTCGCAAACTGGTATTCAGCAGGGAGACCCATTGGGACCAGCTTTGTTCTGCCTCGGCATTTCTGATCTGGTATCTAGCCTACAGAGCCCTTTCAATGTCTGGTATCCTAGACGACGCTGTCTTGGGAGGTCCCGCAAATGTCGTGGCGAGGGATTTGCAGGCTATACTGAACTTCGAGGAACCGGGAGGACTGACCCTCAACGCGGCCAAGTGCGAGGTTTTAGCTGTCGGAGGTACATCTCAAGATCAAGCGCAGGCCATACAAACAATCATGGAAGCACTTCCTGGGATATCTCGTGTAACCCAGGATAACCTAGATGTTCTAGGTTCTCCTGTAATGCCCGAAGGAATTCCACGCGCTCTTGATGCCAAACGAAATATCCTGGTAAAGATTCGCCCACGACTGACACCCGCAGGTGGCTCTGTGCCTTTGGAGACACAGTCTTGGTTCACCAAGATTTGTCTACCTGCTACGAACTTGCCAGACTCTAAAACACATGGAAGGCCTGGCAGCCTACGACGAGACCACCAGAGACATTCTAAGCGAAATACTAAACATTGACTTAGAAGGAAACACGTGGAACAGAGCTAGCCTTTCTATCAGAAGCGGAGGCCTTGGAATAAGAAGAGCCATAGATCTAGCTGCAGTGTGCTATGCTGCATCCCTGAATCAATTTAGCTTCCTGGCGGAATCACTTATTGACGAGGAAGCAAAGATTGAACTACAAAAGGCAGCAATAGTGGCGGATACCACAGTCAGAAGTCAACTCGACCCCGGCCCTCTGAGAGAACACGTGAGTCAAAATCTTCTCGACGCTTGCAAAATTAAGAAGTCCACACGAGATATAACAGATAGCCTAACATCAGCAAGAGAGCGTGCCGTCTTTCTAGCGGCTCAACATCCCTTCAGCGGGGGCTGGCTTCAAGCGCTGCCCTTCTGTCAGCTTGGCACCATGCTGGACCCAAACTTTTTCCGCATGATGTCAGCCCTTACAATAGGCGCCCCCGTCTGCCAGCCCTTCTCATGTCTGCGATGCGGCCAACCAGTTGACTCTGACGGGTTACACCCGTTAAGCTGTTTGAAAAGTTCCGGCAGAATTACAAGACACGCTGAGCTTAACGCCATAGTTAAAAGAGCTCTTAGAAGGGCAGGGATACCATCTACACCCGAGCCGAATGGCCTTAATGGCAGCAGTGAGCTGCGGCCTGACGGGGTCACCATCCCGCTGTGGTCACACGGAAAAAGCCTTGTATGGGATGTAACGGTTTCATGCACGGCGGCCTTATCGTATTTACACTACAGCGCCGTTGAGTCGGGATGGGTAGCCGAGCGCGCGGATTATGAAAAACGAAGGAAGTATCTGGAGTTATTTAGAAGCTATCACTTTGTACCCATTACATTAGAGACGCTCGGCCCCATCAGCTCAGGTATAGCGAAAATCCTGAAAGATATCGGAAAACGCGTAGCAGAAGTTACGGGCGATCGACGCGAGGCCATGTTTTTGAGACAGATGATGTCTTTGGCCGTTTGTAGAGGAAATGTGGCTTCCATCATAGGCGCCATGAATTGATAGAAAGCGACCGGAGCAGGATAAACTTGGCATAAACGTTCATACCTCACAATTGTAATAACTTAATGATAAATAATAATAATAATAATAATAATAATAATAATATAATAATAATAATAATAATAATAATAATAATAATAATAATAATATTCTGCGAGCCGTTTCAGTGCAAACTGTGTGGAGAGATGGTAGATTCCAGTGGTCTACACCCATTGAGTTGCCCGAAGAGCGCCGGTAGATCCTCCAGACATGCTGAACTAAACAAGGTGATTATAAGGTCTCTTAGGAAAGCCGGAATACCATCTACACTCGAACCGAGAGGTTTAGTGTCCGCTGGCGAAGAAAGACCTGATGGGGTGACCATTGCATTATGGTCTCATGGGAAGTCCCTTGCTTGGGATGCAACGGTTTCGTGCACCCCGCGGCTTCCTATTTACACCACAGCTCAGTTGAGCCAGGGTGGGTGGCAAAGCATGCGGAAGCCAGAAAACGCGTTAAATACACTGGACTGGAAACAAGATATACTTTCGTGCCTATTGCCATGGAGACGCTAGGACCAATCAGCAAAGGAACCGAAGCATTTCTTAAAGATTTAAGTAAGCGAATTCAGGAGGTCACAAGCGACCGAAGAGAGGGTCAATTCTTGAGGCAAGCGTTGTCTTTGGCCGTTTGCAGAGGAAACGCGGCATCTATTTTAGGCGCCATGGGGTGAAATAATTATTTAAAGAATTTGCAATAATACGTTCAGACCTCACAATTGTGACATAATAATAATAATAATAATAATAATAATAATAATAATAATAATAATAATAATAATAATAATAATAATAATAATAATAATAATAATAATAATAATAATAATAATAATAAACGTGGGTAGTAGCGAGCATAAAACGAAACATCAATCCAGCAGATCTTAAAAGGTTATTGCTTATTGATCACGCGCGCTTCTCTTAGACCGACTGCAGAATAAGAGACGCCTTCGCGTGCTGCTAAGCTACAGCTGTGTGAAACAATGTGTCAGCCGGAATCCCATGTTAGTCTAACCTCACATGAGTAAAAGGTCCTAGGACTCAGATTAGAAGAAGAACCATTCCATGATGGACGGCGCATGTGAGTTTTACACTTTAGAATGCCTAGATTATTCAAACATTTCTGACTTCCACGGATGTGCACCTAGTACTCTAGCAATTGACTGGTAGAACTGTGTACGTTTGAGCACAGAATCAAGCAGACAATGGACGTGTTTGAGAGTGCGTTGCCCTGTCCTACACGTTTAAGTTTTGGCGGGCAATCCTAACTATCCCTGAACGTAAAGCGGTGCTGTACGCTGTTACTGTCTCGTATAATTTTAAGTCCAACATTTGCTCCAATCTATAAAACAGAGGCGGCTTCTATGTTGATACTTGACCAATTTAATTTGCAGACGGATTGTATTACTAGCAAAATCTCCCTGTAAAGGCTCTCTTTTGCGGTGGCAGCTCGTAAAGCTAAAAGACGTTCTTCTCTTGCAACGCTTTTCGAGTCCCTTGTTCGGGCCTCTGGGCTCCCCGTGCCAGTCACCACTGAGAACAAAGGCAATACGTCCGCGGATTAGCTTTTTATACAGCCACTGCTTTATTTTCCATGCATAATGGGACGCATATGAATCTATTTTAAAATTTTCAAGGGATGCTGGCCGGTGTGAGAAGTCCGTATTTTGCCCATTCGTGTGTCGTCATATAAAACTATAAATGTCTACGTTGGACCACTAGATCGCAGGAGTTGCGCATGCCGTTTTAGTGCGCTCTTAGGCTAGCCACTACCATCTGCTTGACAGAAGCCTTTCGTGGCAGGAAGCCATGAAGGCAAGGTTACAACGGCTTTACCACAAATAAGAGAGCATGTCTCCACCCTTGCGCGCTACGTTGTCTGATTTTTTCTCGACAGAGTTAGACTCCAAAAGCGTTGGTTTTAACAACATCAGCGGCAGATTTAGCAGCAGCAGCAGCGGTAAGTGACAAGAGTCCTTCTTTTTTCGAATGGCCTACAGAGGAGACGGTGTAATCGGCCGACCAATAACCAATTTTGAGGGCCTGCACGAAATAGCCAGCGTCAAAGGGGTGACACATGCACAAGTCAAGTTCGCGCTCTAAAATTGTAGTGCTGTTTGTTATGTGTGTCACGACTTAAAATAGCTGCTTAAGCTTCTATTCCCAATACGATAAAGAGCCATTTATACAAAGGTACGCCATTAATACTTATAGGAGCACCGATATATATATATGTATACTACAGTTTGCGCACGCTTACTAATTTGGGACTTAAAAAGCAGTCCTCGCACTTTTCGCACCACGATGCAAATTTAACCACTTTGCCCGTCAAATGCGATTGAGAGAGAGGGACAAAGTTAGAACACAACCAAGGTATACCTATACATATATGTATGTATGTATGTATGGGCGTAAGTAGCACCCCACTCGAGTGGGACAACAGTCCGCGGTCGTAGTACATACGAGGCACTCAAGGGTCGGTGGTTTTCTGGCGCTGCGAGCGGAGAACGGCGGAGCGAGTGGGCCGGCGGAGCGAGTGGGCCGGCGGGTCGCGAAACGATTCGCGATATCGGCAGACAATGACGATGGTGTGGCACGAAATCAGGCTCACTCGCCGCTACTGCCGCTGGCAAACGCTCATCCAGCCAAGCGAAAATAATAGAAATATGCCGTTTGTCCTCCCGCCAACCTCCGTATGTTCTTGATGATGATGTCGGTCTACGCTACGCTCCGACGTCTTATCCTCAACGGCTGGACAGTGGGAAAAGCCATGGACTATGGGGCGTAGGGCTCTGCCAAATCATTTTTCGGAAAATGTCGGCGCTATAAGAGCAAGAGGCAGAGCCCGGCAAAGAAGGAGAGAGATAGAGAGAAAGGCAAAGAGAGGGAGATAGAAAAAAGCCTCACAAGAAAAGAAAGACAGGGGCCAGAGTAAGAAAGAAACGGGAGAAAGGAAAAAGGAGCGAACTGACCATGGTCGAACCAAGACCCAATCCATCCGGTCCGTGTGCGACGGCCCACTGCAGGACATTCATTGTCCAGGCTTCGGACATCGTGATGCTGAAAACGATGAGGGCAAAAATGTTGGTGATGACGGTGATGGTGATGGTGATGATGATGATGATGTGATGATGATGATGATGATGATGACAATGATAGCCACCATTGCGTTTGGCTGCTCGCATATCCTCCCACCTCGTCCACTCGGACCCCCGCCCGGTGCGCTCTCCAGCCCGAGCGGACGCTTTTGGCCCTTGTCATACGCGAAAAAAAGGGACCGACCGCCTTTATCATCAGCGGAGTTTCGTTAATATGCAATGCGGCCAACGTGTGGCACGGCCGGCAGCTGTCGTCGTCGGTGTCCGCGTCACTGAGTGTCGATAGAACCAGGCATCCGGTCACGCGTAAAGATCCAATTCAATTACACAGACAGACATACATCTATGGTACATCTATCTATACATGCACGACCAGACACACTCACGTTCAAGCTACCACTGAGACAACGGGCATATAGGACTTGTACATAGTGTAGTGGTGTTGCTGCTGCTGCTGCTACTGATTGCTGGGTTTGTGTTAGACGCCGTATTATTATCCACCTCTAATCAAACGGATGGAAAGCGGATGGTCTGGCGCGTAATGCTTGTAAGGGGTCATACGACCGGAGACTGGCTGACAATGGCAACCGCAGCGCTCTATGGCTGCCATACCCAGCCTGTGCGAGCAGGCGAGCAGACGAAGGAGCCATCTTTTAAACGGCACTGAAAACAAAAAGGGTCGATCCGGAAGGGGAGGAAACTGAAAAAGGAAACTGCGGGGAATAACGTTAGTCTATTAAAAGTTGACGGGCATATCGAAAACCGGACACCGAAAGGACTCGACCGTCTATGATCGACTTGTGTTGAGTTCAAACGTTTTTTTGTTTTATCAGTCTGGAACAACAAGTCGTTGCCTATATATATATATATATATATATATATATACGTAAAATGTATTATATACAGCCTCTTTACGCGAGAGGATCACAAACTTTATGGTCACCTCTGACATCCTGATTCTACCTATGCGTTTGCACTAGTATGATTCATCGAGTGGCGGAAAAGGAGGCTCCTTGTTTACGATTGCTCTAGGTAGATATAAAGGTCTCAGTGACGAATATCAGCGAATATGTTTAAATATACGTAATGTAAGCGTACCATGTGTAAGCTACAATGCCTAATTGGGCAATGACTTTTCCGGCCAAAGAGTGATCGACTCTTCCGCAGATCGTTTTGCGGCAGGTAAATAGCTGGATTTGGTGGTGGATGAGGGTTCTGCTCTCGCGCATGGCCTGAGGTATTCAAAGTACGGTAACCCTACCTCTGGCCATCGCCACTGGTAATAACGACGGTGGCCAATATAACCGCAGCATTGTCGGCAAAGCTGCGCGCAAGTATACTTCAAGAGTGTACAGAGCTCACCAGGCTCACGCAGACGCTCGCGAGACTTAAGAGGTCGGCTCTACCTACATTTAGGAATAACTCGTAGTGGCGGTTCTGCTGCTGCTGTTGCTGCTGCCGCCGCCACCACCACTGTCTTTGGTACAATGCGCCCTGACGGTAGTTCTGCATTATCTCGCTTTGCCTCGTTTTGACTCCTCGACTTGGCTCGACTCCCATCCCACAGGAGTAGGAAGTTGCGGAGGCAAGCGCGTGGCTGGTAGATATAGCCAGTTTCAAGCGGCATCCTCTATCCAGCCGCAATACAATAAAAATAATAATAATAATAATAATTGTCATCACCATCATCGTCATGATGGTAGTAATACACCCCGTCGTGACAAGATCAAGAAACTGTGCACGAAACAAACGACGAAGAAAAAGAAGAAGAAGAGGAAGCGAAAGCGGAGCAAAGGAAAGAAAAGGAGAAGCCGGCCAAGGGCTAAGAAGACAACGACCACTACCACCACAACCAGGGAAATAAGGAAATACTAGCGAGAGGGGGTACTAGCAAAAGACTAAGCGAGCGAGATCGAGAGAGCTGGAGATGGAGAAACGGAGCGCGTACAAGAGAAAAGATAAAGAAAAGAACGCAGAAAACACTCAGCCACGCTCAATAAACACGATCGACCATAAACACATTCACATCGTTGCCATAAGCCACCGTCGCAGAGTCGCTAGCGAAGTCTTCGTCGGCATGGCCGTCGCCGAGAGCGCATCTTGTTGTCCAGCAGGCGTAGACAGACGACACTCGATGGTGGTAGATAACCGAGCTCTATGCCTTGGGTGGGTGAGCTGCCCTAACTCCTGCTGCTGCTGCTGCTGTTGCAGCTCCTGAATGCGTGGGCATCTGTGCGAACGGAACTACTACGCCGCGCCGCCGTCTACCTCTATCAACGACGTCCAATGGCTGTGGCGGACACTGTGTGCGACTAGTGGTGACTAAAGTTAGTCGCTTGGAAAACAATAATAGGCACAGAGCATCGCGCAAAAGGAACTACAACTATATGCTATGCGTCTGCTGTATGCTGTGCTCGTGGGGGGGGGGGGGGCGGGGACGCGCCAGGGAGAAGCAACATGCGCGCTAAACAACCCCAATGCGGCCAGCGAACGCCTCCAGGAAGTAGAGCTGGGGTCGCCGCCACCAACAAACCACGCTGCCAAACTAAACCTGTTTCCGCAAAGCAAGGTCTGCACATTCGGGTAAGCAGTAAGCACCCTTATGATGCACATCAACGTAGCCAACCACAAAGTAGTGGTTAGTGCTTATATGGATGGCCGCTCAAACGCATCATTACTTCATACTAATCATGCGATAAACGACCGACATAAGCTTTTTTAACGTGGTTTGGTACCCATATCCTCGTATATATATATGCCTAGCTCTGACTATCATCTTTCTTTTGAACACCGAATTAAATCCAAAATTACCAACCGCTAACGTTCTCGCTGTGTTAACGTGAAGCTCTATGGGTATCCGATGTCACGAATCCAATCATTATCGAGTTAGTGCCATATTCGAGGCACTAAACATAAAAGTTCAAAAATGAAGCATTACAAGACCTCGATTTTCACGAACTTATGCAATACGACTATTCTTGAGAGCTAGGCAACGGAGAAGTGGTATGTTTCGTTTCTGAATCGAACAATGTGTTCTTTTTGCAATTGCACATTTTGTAAAGTCATATTCGGCTAGCCACGTCGGTGTAATAAACATTTGTAATTTACTGTCTCTCCTAAACAAAACACGTTGATAGAAAAACTGCTTCTTTTAACGAGTTCGACGACATATACAAAAATACGGTTACTTTATATATATATATATATATATATATATATCTTCAGCTGCCGCAATGGAAACAGGTCGACCACGTTTTGTGTAGGCCATCGTAGATGTGTACTTTTGAAAGTTACAAAAGTTAGAACAAAAGATAATCCAGATTGTGCACATGTGGTCAACGAAGTAAACTTTTCAAGGATAGATGTTTAATTTTACCTGTCTCGTCATATCTAAAGAGCACATACTGAGAAGCTTGGCGCTCGCGATACTTATTATTTCTGTGCGGAGACCTTGAAGGTAATCCTGGTTCGCCCTGCGCAATGTGCGGTGGAGGGTTTCTTCGACTTAAGTCCAGAACTACTTGCAATAGCTGCAGCAAATCTGCTCACACATATTGCTGCTTCAAATGCCGGGCATCAACAACAACACATAGGAGCGGTGAACGAAATTCAACCATTATAAAAGCGCATCGATAAGAGAGCCAATAAGACCAGCAAGACACCAATGGCCAAAACTCAGCAGCACAGCGTTGGACGTCAACAGAACTAAGACCAAAACTCAGAGCGGCAGCATCAAAATAACAGCAACGGCGACCAGCGTCATATGCAATACGATGTGCTACGCGAAAGTCTCACAGTATCTCGTACTAACATCGACCATTATGCACGTGACAGGAAAAAATGACGAATCATTTCGAGAGATGAGAACAATACAATTCGCGGCAGATATATAGAACACCTGCCATAAAACAGAGCAGTGATCTGCAAAATGACGTGGCACGGTTACCACCAGTATCTCTGTCTCAAAGGAAAAGGTTGTAAAATCAACGAATGCGTATGTAAATACAGTGATGAAATCGACATGGACCGATATTACGTAATAAACTTTATGGACTGAAACACCAGCTCGCTCACATCTATACATATGCTAGTATTGGACGTGCTTGAACTGCATTTATCGCTATTATTGTATAAATCTACCAATAATGGTGAAAAAAACAACAACAATTATATCTATACTACTAGACGGACTCACTATGCTGGCAAGAAAACTAGGCTTACTTCCAGCCTAAAAACCCATAGAGTTTTTTTATTACGGTTGTGAAGGCAATAAAAACTGCATTTATTGGTAGACTGGACGATGCGCGTAACGAAAGTACGTCCCGCTTCTAGAAGACCAGTATGCAGTAGAAGATTGCAGCAGATGCTTCATGGGAGGTCCGTGTTCAAGCTTTTGCTATAAGAACCAGCGTAGAACGGGGTGCTGGAATTCAACAAATGTCAATCATAAGAGTAAGGAGATCTTTGGTGAACAAACGCCGTCTGCTAGTCTCGCCCGCTGACTCGATTTTCCTTTCAGCGGATCACCAGCTGGAGCGCAACAACGCTAAGCATCAAGAAGAACGGACGGAAGCTGATGAAGGCGCAGAACGTTCTGAGGAACCAAAAGAATAACGAACACGTACAGGATAGTTCACAACAATGTCCACAGACGCCATTCTCCTAATTATCTAGATGAAATTGGTGCCCCAACCCAAGCCCAATAGGGAGACAGCGTCTTGTAGCGGGATTAGGAATCCAAAGACACGACTTAATTTATATTTAACAGAGTAGTACCAATGAATGTATCGTTTAATTACAAGTTTTTAGCTTATGCACATATGTGCTACAGTTTTCCTTCACCACTTTCATTAGCGATGTTGCTCTTGTGCACTGTTGGAGACCATACAGATCACACCTCGCCTTGCTTGCATTCGCACTCGGTTGATATTCCAAGCAACCCATTTCGAACACATATCTTCACATGAAATCCATGTATTGCAAACCCGGTAACGAAGTACCTGTTTTTACAACAAGGACCATCGCATTAGTTTGTGGTCATCGCTTCAATCTCATAAAAGAGCCAATTAGCATCTGCAAGCTAGAGTGATACCAATGCCGACACGCAAAAATTGCTGCCAGCAGACAGACCAATAGAAGGTGGGCCGTCGGCAAACTGCATACACTAAAGTCACACCGTTGGTAGTATTCCGTTGACTTGAAAGAGAAAAAATTATGTATCTATGTATATATATATATATATATATATATATATATATATATGTATCTCCGGTCTCCGGCGGCAAGGGTTGTTGTTGTTGTTTTGCAGCGAACTAACAAGCTTTATAATGTTTGTTAATGTTTGTTTGTTATGTTTTTATGGTGCTTGTCTCGTTCGAAGGTGGCCTTAATTACGTCGCGATGGTGTTTCTGTTAGAAACACAAGGTTTTGATTTAGTTTCATTTAGTGATAAGGAACATCCGCCGCTGTTGCTTGAGCTCTAGTCGTCGTACGTTGATGGTGAAAACTGTAAGCACTGCATATATATATATATATATATATATATATATGTATGTATATATATATATATATATATATATATATATATATATATATATATATATATATATATATATATATATATTGTGGGAGAGAGATACATAAGCGTATAAATTAAATAGAAAATCAGCCGTAAGGTAATGATCGTTGTGGTGAACTGCAATGGCTTGGTAATTGACGCTTTGGAAATAAATTATGTGTGTGACTCCTAGGAGAGTCTTTATTTCCTTAGGCAATGGCAAAGACTACCTTAATTTATAGTTACTGTAATCTCGTTAACTTTTTACTCAAAACGATAGCTTGTGCAAGCAAGGGGCATGCATTGCAAGGTCATGTACACAAATCAGACTAAGTTCGTAGGGGACGGATGAAAGTCTGAAATTAAAAAGAGAAGTCTCTTTTCTTGTTATAATTCTAGACTGAGCCAACCCGCGGAGAGAAGGCGCTTAATTGGCAGTTCCTGGTTAAACAGTGGAAAACATTGTCAAATGTGACGTACAGCCAGAATGAGCTATTTTAAAATGCCAGGCGAATTCTACGAATGCTACTATGAAGTCTTGGCTGTCGAACTTTTCAGACTGATTGTATCCGGCTTGTAAGAACACACAAGCTTAGAACATCGTCAGTTGCTCAGTCATATACTTTCGGTACTTATCTCTAGTGCGGTGTGCCCCGAGCGCAAACCGCGAACCACTAGTGTAATACGATTGCTAAGAACGAGAAGCGGCGTTTGTTTTTAATTCCGTTTATCACGTCACTTGTTACCACAAACTTCATATTATTTTTACTGCAGATCACTACTCTACGTTAGCATGTTTTGGTTGTCATATTTGTATGGCACCTAATTGCGTTTATTTTTTTGCTAGTTGTGCAAAGGGAACCCTCGGAAAAAAAAGTGCTTGCTAGTATTATAGTATAATTTTCTATCGTTATGATCCAAGCCGCTGAAAATGGCTCCCCACAACGGTAATATGACCTACCTGTTTAACGATAACGTACGATTTATTTTCTGTCTAATGCATTATGCTGCTAGAAAATACAGCAATTTTGGCAGCAATACAACAAAGCATGGCCACCTCCTAGGCTAAGTACTTATTCTACCAAGAAACGCCTAACCTGAATGCTATTTAGACTGGGTCACTGATGGTATGCGTTTACCTCTCGACATGTTCTATTTAAGCCTTAGAGCATCTACAAGAGACAATAACCGGGCCTACGAGCTTTTAATTTAAGCCCTCGTGAGGTTGACCCGTACGTATACTCTGCATGTTCTTTTGACTCATTTTTAATATTTATACTGGGTTATTTAACTGCCGTGGGCTAATTGGAAAAAACCAACAGACTAAACTGTTCTCATTATAATAAAGCAAAACAGTGGAGTTCCACAGGTACTGAATACATCATGGACACATAAAAGTTATATTGTTTTTGAATCAGGTAATTCAGGTTCGCTGTCGACCAAGAAGTGAGTCCAGGAGAGCGAACAGCGACGAGAATGAATGGCAATGAGAGCGCAGGAATCAAACCGCCATCTGCGAACGTGTTGACATCCCGCTGCCGCTGGTCAGATGGTTGTAGACGCGTGCGTTTGATATGTGCGACGATGCAGTGTAGTCATGTACGCTGCGCTAGACGGGCGTGTGTGTGTGTGTGTGTATACGAGCCGGGTGCGGTTCTGCACAATTCGAACCACTCAGCACTTCAAACCAGCAGCAACAACGGGTGCAGCTCGGTTTGTTCGCAAGACATACGAGAATTGAAGCATTTATATAGCTCCACCACAGCCAACTAAGTCGTTCACTGGTTCGCTGGCGCGCGCTCTTGCTAACGAGCAGCAGAGAAACGAGCTCTCTCGCCGCTTGGTTGTGGGTGGGCGGAGGTTCCTGTACATACAGCAGTAGCACGAGAAGAACAAGAATGAATCCAGAAAGAGAATAGGAATCGAATGGAAGGGGCATGAGTAGAGGCGTACGGCCAGTGGTTTGGAAAGGTAAAGGGGGCAGCTGGGAGGTTAAGAGTGGATTTTCACTCGGATGACTTTCGAACCCGGACACGGCCGCCACTACGACCACGAGCGCCGTCTCAACCCGCAGCCCCGAACCGTTGTCTCAGTCGTCTTGCCATCCTTGTCCAGTCTTCTTACCTCTCCGTTTTCTCCCTGTTTCTCTTAATCTCTATCCATCTGTCTGTCTATCTATCTTTCGCTGTCGTCTGGCTTGTGCTGTACGGTAGTGCTCTTTCTGTCCAGGCCGAGCAACCGACCCTCGGATAGGTTGGCGGGCTGCGTAGTTGCTTGTGTTGATCCTAACCTCCTAAACCTGATAAGTCGCGTTCGGATGATTCGCAGACAATTCGAGCGCCTCAGCTTTTCCACCCTCACCCTCACCTCCCCACGTTACCACCCTACTTTGTCATCGTCTGAGACTATCTGCTAGCCAGCCAGCCAGCCAGCCGTACCACGCAGCGAATCAGTCGTGCGAGATTGGATCGGGGTTGTTGGGGGTGATGGGGAATGTGGTGATACTGGTACTTGTGGTGGCGGTGGTCGTAGGGAATATTCCCCTCCCCCCAGCAGGCCATGGAGAGAAAGGTTAACGTTTGCCGGTTCTCCACAAGACAACAAGGCTGGGCTGAAGACGACGACTAGTTGGATCTGTGCTCTCCGTCATCTCTCTGCCGTTCTTGCTACTCCTTGTGATTTTACCTTTGCCGGAAAGGGTGGGGCAGACAACAGACAGGACCTCAAACAGGGTTAGCAGAAGCTGCTTGGTACTACCTCCCTGTTCCCAGCTCATATCCCTCCCCTCCGCCTTCCACTATCCCGCCGACACACGCGTGCATGTAAGCTGTAAAAGACGAGAGATAGGCAAACCGCAGACCAGCCCCGGCCAGTGACTGGCATTCGGGGGTCTGAAGGGGGCCCTGCCTGCAGCGGACAACGCAACGGCAGAGGTTGTGAAGTGACGTGGACCACACTCCTTCCTAGCTAGCTTTAACTAACAACGAGAAGGGAAAAAGTTCCTATCTGGTCTTCGGTCGGTCGCAAGTCAACCTGCTCCGAGACTCATCAGGCAAGGCCAATATTCTTTGGGCTCATGTTACGTCGGAGCCGTTCCTGCTCTGTATAATATCCGTTTTCCCAGTCACACTCTATCTTTTTCATACACACACAAGTTATTTTCTCGAGATTTTTCGGCTAAGCCAAATATTAAAAACAAACTGCTTAAAAAATTATTAATCTGGCAGTGTGGGCTTAGACGAAGTGATGTCGAGATACTTCTTGCAGCATAAGTCACCACTAAGGTAAATAAACGCGTATATGCAGCACCTTTGTATTTCGTAGGCCTAAGCAAGCAGCAAAAGACGTAGACTATCATAACAATCACGCAGATGTCAATTTAAAACATTTTTTAAGGAGGTTGTTTTTAATTGTAGACTATCCTCCGTCCCCTACGGGCTTGGAACTTAACCTGAGGTATATCTTCAATGCACCGAGGGCCGGACATGTTAAGATATCTAGGGTTTCCCCAACAGTCCTTGTGGCAGCATGGCCGCTGACTTTCAGCGGTATGGTTTATCATCTATTCTCAATGAGCATCGCTCAAAGAAAATTCGATCAACAACAGGGATCGAACCGGCGACACCCCGGTAGATGACAACCATGACTAGCGCACTAGTCCCCTAGACCACGCCGCCACACGCAGATGTCAATTGGCCCATGTATACCTCAGCGACTAAAATGTGCTGACCGGGTTGAAATATTACTGAATATAAGTATTGAAGATGGCTCGACAAATAAAGGAGGATCAGAGGTTATTACCTAGAGGTTGCTAGTTGGCCAACTAAGCCAAAACCCGGACGATTTTCAACCACGTGCGTAAGAGGTGACTCAATGGGCAGTAAGACTATGGTCACAACGTATACCGTTTGAGTGTATTATTATACACGTGGAAATCTTATCGCTAGTACAAGAATATCGACACTTATCTGTTCATCTGTGGGCTCTTTTTCTAAGAGTACATTATCACAACAAGCTTATAACTACATTTAGTGGCGATTGAAGACCGGGAAACAGGATAGCTATATTCACTTCGCTCCGTTCGAAGGCGAAATGAGCGTGCTATGTGCGTCCAAAGGTAGTTTGAATGCAACCAGCATTGGGCCGGCGCACAGCCGAGCGTCGTTAATGGGGATTTATCTGAAAAGATCAGTCGCGATTGCACGCTACCGGCCTTGCCCAGACCTACTAGGCGTACTGCTGCTACCTTAAGAGAGACGCAATTGGCCGACATACATGGATAAGTTTATAATCACAAACATTGGCAGGCGACAATAAGTGTTACTAGCATACGGCAGCACAAACGACAGAATGCATCTGAGCAGATTGTTCGGATCAACCATTGTAGCTTAAACCTTCAATTGCACAATCGTGAAATCAGGCAAATTTATAATAATCTATATGTAAGGCAAATTATAATCTATATGTAAACATAGAAGAAAAACAGTATTTTGTATAGAAATGTATATTTGTGCATTATATTTTCTGTATAGTATATACACAAATACATATATACCATACATTTATAAAGTATATATGTATGCATATATATATATATATATATATATATATATATATATATATATATATATATATAATATATATATATATATATATATATATATATATATATATATGCATATATAAATATATATATATATATTCATTGTTTACGTGTATACGTTTATGTAGTTGAGGGATATAAAGGCCTGGAGAGCAATGTAGACGCGTGATGCTGCGGCAAGCAGCTTTCGCCCACCGGTGTTGCCAGCATTGAATGATGTGTTGCGAAGGCAGCGGAGAGCCGCCTGCGGATAGTGACCGCGGCCCTCGCGGAGGCGGCCGGCGGGTATGGTGCCGGTAGCAATTGGAAGTAGCGGCCGACAGGCGAGAATAACGGCAAGCGAGATTGAGAAGCAGGCGGACATCGGAGGCTGTCGATGTGGAGATGGAGGAGCAGGCATGAGGTTGCCGCTCGCTATTTAGGGCGCGTGCCCTTTGAGTAGAAAGATGTCGGTGCTGTTGTTGGTGCTGTCGTTGTTGTTCCTCAAGTAGCCGGTCGGGCCGCGTACACACCGAGGCCCACTTGTACCCACATCCATTGGTCACGCGAACGCGAGAAGTGGATTTGATTTGGTAACAACAATCTCAACAACCATAGCAGCAGCAACATTGGTCCTAAACGGCGTGGCCAGAACAACACTAGCTGACAGGACCTTTGGCATCTCTCTTTCTAGGTCGCCCGTCTGATCCTAGCCTCAGCCGTTCACTCAATTCATGCGCTTGCTCATCCCTTAAATAGGCTCACAGAGCAAGCAAACCATACTAAGTCTACCCCATTCCACGTTTGGTACTGGTACAGCAATACTTCTGAGGACTGGGGGACATGGCGTGTCTGCAGAACTAGAAATGTACTCTCTCTCTCTCTCTATTCTACTATCGACCGTTCTATAGCTCTTTCTGTCTCTATCTATCTCCTGCTATCATTTTATTTCTCGCTGTTTCTCAGGCTATTCGTCGGCAAATGTGCAGGTGCCATTGCCCAAGCAGCGTAACCTGCTCGACACCACGACTATCGTAGATGTTTTAAGGGCGTTTTGCTAAAATGATTCATCGGAGAGCTCTCAGCAAAGGCCGCGGCACCAGCGGGGGAGGCAATGCGGCCCGTTTGTTCGAGGTCCTATTTATAGAGAAATGAAGTATTTCAGTAGGCGGTGCGTGACGAAAGATGTATAGCCTCCCCTCTCAAGTATTCTTGGACGTGGATGGGAAATTGAAACCTTACCAGTGAATGTTCTCTCTTTCCTAGAGCGCTTTCTCTCTCTCTCTCTCTCAATGGGTATCGTCAGCAAACACGACTTTCGCGTATGTGGCGATGAAAGTCAACGACGACTACAAATTGTATAGGTATGTAAAGTGTATGCTAGAACGACATTAGAGCATTATGTTCTGAATATTAAGCCACACTGGGCTAACTTAAAGCTCTACTTGTTTTCTAGTGCTTTATTTGATCTTTCTGAGATTATGGACGCTCTTTAAGGGCGCCTACCTCATCAGTGAATTTGAAGATGCTCTTGGGAAGTTTGCTATGTGCCATATATATATGTCAGTTTTAATGCTTTCTATTCATTCTTTGTTTAGGGCCATACTGAATTTACATCGTATTGCGTATAGCAATCTATGTATTGCTTGATAAATACACAAACCAGCTAATATATGAACAAATATCAGTAGAATACAAATTAATGATCCTCGCCTTTACCATATATGCCACAATTGAGTTTGGTATTCTCTGGCAGATCGTTACATTTTATCGACAATTCACCATTGTCCCTTACGTGTGCTTCAGGCAACTATTTTTCTAACTGTAGAGCTTCAAGTCAACTCCAGTATAATGCACATTTTGTATTTGTGCTTTAAATTGGATTTAAGCTCATAATAAACTTACTTAGCTGTAGCTTGCTCGAACTCTAGTAACATCGTCGCCAAATATGCCTGATTTCACGATTGTGCAATTGAAGGTTTAAGCTACAATGGTTGATCCGAACAATCTGCTAAGATGCATTCTGTCGTTTGTGCTGCCGTATGCTAGTAACACTTATTATCGCCTGCCAATGTTTGTGATTATAAACTTATCCATGTATGTCGGCCAATTGCGTCTCTCTTAAGGTAGCAGCAGTACGCCTAGTACGTCTGGGCAAGGCCGCCAGCGTGCAATCGCGACTGATCTTTCTAGATAAATCCCCATTAACGACGCTCGGCTGTGCGCCGGCCCAATGCTGGTTGCATTCAAACTACCTTTGGACACACATAGCACGCTCATTTCGCCTTCGAACGGAGCGAAGTGAATATAGCTATCCTGTTTCCCGGTCTCCAATCGCCACTAAATGTAATTATAAGCTTGTTGTGATAATGTAGTCTTCAACAAGCCACATTGAACGCCCGCGAAGGCGTCCTCGAGGAGCAACCACCATTAAGGCTACAAACTCAAACCAATACCCCCCCCCCCTTCAGGCAGTTCAGGGCTTCTCCTGTCAGCTGATCCTGTAGTGACTTCAGAAAACCTCAAGCCCGTTGATATCCAGGATGTGGGGGCGATGTGTAGACGAGCAGAGGGCGGGAAGTAGCAATCGTCATGAGCGTGAGTGCCCGTGTATGCGTGCTGCGTGCGTGTGCTCGACTCTGAGAGAGTGAGAAGCCTGGTGGGCTTGAGTGGTTTCCGCGGACGTGCATCACTTGGTTGGCCTCATCCATCATCTTCCGAACTCTATATCCTTCAGCCGCCACCGAGCGATACCGGTTCGGCCGACGACATCGATGGCGACGATAGTGGAGATAGAGCCGGACACGACTACGATACTGGACAACTTTCTATAAACAGAGCTTCATAAGCTACTACAGGACCTGGCAGCCCCTTCCGGGCTGCCCGTCCAAAACCCCAGACTCCATCAACAACCATCTACCCATGGCACAGGCGGAGGTAGTATAACAAAGCTCGAGGAAGAGGACGGTGGGGAGGAACCCCAGCTTCCGTTTAGACGGCCAGACGCTTGCTCGCCTGTCTGTCCGTCCGTCTGTGGGTCGACGACTGACGAGTTAGATGTTCCATGTCCGGCGTCCTTCTCTATTCACGAGAATTAACTCGCGGAAAGGGCGCAGGAGCGCGTTGGATATTTGGCTTGGCTTGGCCCGGTGCGGCAGTTCAGTCTGGCTTAACGAGACAGGCTAACGGATCGCAGTCAATGACTGACTGGGGAAGAACGCTCGTGAACGAGGTATTCACGTTCGACCAGACGAGCGCCCCCCTCCCCGAAGTCTGCTCATAGACCAATAATCGTACACCGTGACACGGACGATGATGGTTCAGGGAGGTCGTGATACGCAGTGCGAACTGCCGAAGGTGAGGGAATACAGAACCATCATTGTCAAGTTGTGTCACTCGTTACGCGGCATTGCTAGCTAGCTAGCAGTACCTGCATAGCTCATCGTACAGTCTGCATAAACACGTCACTATTTAACATTGCTATTCGAATACTGAATAAGCTGGGTAAAAGAGCGCGAAGGAGGGAAGAGATGGATCGAATTTGGCTAGGAGTTAGAGAGGCAAATTAGCCTAAACAGTAGGTAATTACGCTATATGTATAATACAGGCACGTGACCTGTAATGCAGTTTGGAACTCAACGTGGTCAATCGTCCTAGTTTTTGACTGTACGAGTTCATAGGAAATCTGCTTTGTCTCTCTTTTTTTCTCTTTCACTTTCCTACTTCTCTTACACACTGATTTGGCGGGTACTATATTACCGACAAAAGTTGCACAAACATATATGATATCGATATCAAACATCTGTAAGTATAAATATACCCTACATATCTAAGCTTTGTGTTACTATTATATATATATATATATATATATATATATATATATATCAATAGTTTGCAGTAAACGCTCATATTTATATATATATATATATATATATATATATTTTACATTTTAAGTTGGATACGCAAGTACTTGTATAACCGAATACATACAAATATTTTTTCTTGCACTATTCGTGTTGGCGCGCGTCTATTCATTGTGCCTCACTCACTCCCACTTTTATTCTCATGATTTATCCTCGCTTTTCCTTGAAATTAATTGCTCTCTCATGTTATCGCTACCATACTATTCTTGTCCGCGCTGGCTGGTATCGCCTACGATGGTCTCCTACGATGTATTTGCTTGACGTTGCTACGCTGACCAACATAGAGATCACTGCAACACTTGCATATTTTGTCTGCCAGTAGAACCACCTACCTGCGTGCTTCAAACACGTGACATCGCAAGGCGCCGCCTGTTTGCTTCGCTTATTTGCCTCACCGTCTACTGTGCGGATATGCGTGAGATCTGCTGCTGCCTCTTCTTTGGTTCCTCTCGACTTGGCTTCCGTGACGCATTTTCAGCGCGCGCGCATGCCTCCGCCATGCGTGTCTTTGACAGCACCTAACTCCAGCGGAGGTTCGTTTCTTCTTCCCTTCCTTCACTTTATGTCTCTACTCTCGCTACCCACCCTCGAAAACCACACAGCATACATGGTTTCCCTCATGTATCCGTGGGGCTTTTCTCTTCGTCTGTATATATATATATATATATGTAGGACTATGTATGTATATATATATGTGTGTGTAGGAATATGTATGTATGTGTATATATATATATATATATATAGAGTTGTAATGTGCGTCGACTGTCGTCTACCGTCGTGACGTGTTGACGACAGGACAGTGACAACAGTAATATCTCTACGATGACGATGACAACAACAACAATAACAACACCTACTACAACACATAACTCTTGTTCCTGTTGTTGGATTTCTCGTGCTGTGCTGACAATTTTGCGTACCACCACCGCCGCCTGCAGTCGCCACCCAGTTTCTGATGACTCGCGCTCGTCCCATACGGCTGGCCTACTCTACACGGCTGGCTGCTTGGGCGGGCAGTTGATTCTCGTTTTGGCTCTGCCCTCGATCCCCTCATTGGCCACTCGTTGACTCGCCTATCGGCGAGCAACTAGACAGCTGTTTTGTGCGGTCCTTGGTTGGTTGTTCATGTTTTGCTCATGTTTGACTGGCGATAATTAGTCTGAACGTACGACGGCCAGTGTCGACGACATTCATCATCACCGACTGATCATCTCGCATCGTAGTCGTCGTCGTCGTCATCATCCCATGCATTCATTTATACAAGTATGTATGTATATATATATATATATATAAACGCGGATATATTCACGTAAATGTGTGTGTGTTTATATGGATGTACTCCATGTGTGAAAGGCATCCATGTACAACTAAGTTCTAGGACGGATGAGATCCTTCACTCCATGCGTTCCTCGTCTCTATCCGTTTCTATTTGCCAATCCAGTCGGCGCACGATATCGAAGAATTAGAGACGTCGAAAGAAATACATGAGCTGCGATCTCATTCATGGAGGGTACGAAGGCCTTTTCATCACCAACTTCATCATCGCTTGTCCAGGTCCAATCACCATGGTCATCATCAGCAGCAGCAGCATCATAAGTGCCATCAGCATGCCAAAAATGAGCGCACCGATGTCGATTAGTCCTTTTTCTCTATCTCTCCTATGCATTATCCTGCCCTCTTTTTCTCTATCTCTCCTATGCATTATCCTGCCCTCTTTTTCTCTATCTCTCCTATGCATTATCTTGCTCTCTTTCTCTCTCTCTCTCTCCCTATCTTACTCGCCCACACTTTTTGCGCTTTAGCTTGCTCGCTCTTTTGACGGCGGCAGCCCGCTAAGTCTACGATTCACTGAAATGTGGGCAGCGGCTAGTAGGCTAGCGGGCGCGATGTTGAAAAAGCGGCTTAGCGGGATCACTGCGCAAAACAGGCAACGACAACGACGAACGATCTACTCCGGCAGTGCTGGAAGAACCAACAGTAGTTGAACCAGTACCAGAACTACCACCACCAGTGTCAGCAGCCATCCACGCCGTCAGCCGTGGTTTGCTAGCTAGATGTCTGCTATCGTCTGCCTTCACGACTAATGCACCTGGCCCACCCGCTGCCGTACTCCTTGTTGTTCTTGTTGTTGCTGCAAAGGCAGGCCCTCGCTTCATTAGCGTCGGCTCCCGGACAACCCCAAGCTGGGGCTGGAGAACGGGCCGGCCTTTCTTCAGCCAGCGTCGATCATAGAAGAAATTGGGCAGTCCAGCGGAGCGGAGCGGAGCAAGCTCATCATCTAAACACTGCCGACAGACCAAAACAACCTCACTGGTGTTACTGTTGCTAGTTAGCGTTAGTCGTGTCTACTCTAGACTCTGTGACGATCCATTATTATTGTTTGTTTCTTCTGGCCGAACAGCGTGCAGCAGCGACCCATTACACACGGAATAGCCATCATTGTAGTAGTGACTGTTGGCTTCACTGGGTTGGTGGCATTGTACTTTACATGTACGTATAATATGTCTTTATGCTTACACGTGTACGTGTACAGGCCCGCTAATATGGAATACGTGGTGCGACCACACCATGAAAGCTCGATTGAATTAGTGAAATAGAAAAATCACTCAAGATGAACGAGGGGGCGCGGTGAACGGTTGTTGAGGTTACGATCGTGTATACTGTATGCGTAGTCTTTTATACTAAACAAGAGAAACAAGAAATACAAGCAAACATATGGAAGACCACTTAGTTCACTGCCATATGCTATAAATGTTTGAAACGAACAAAAATACTACTATTAAACACACATACACACTAGAAATGCTGTATTTACATGCATTTTTGCATCAATTAACAAAGAGGTTTTCCCACTCGATGGTGTAGAAATCGAAAACGCTTTCCCAGGTACGCAGTGTCTGAAAATGACGGTGCTTAATTGTGGAATCCTGCATTATCCGATATTACCTAGTTGGGCGGGAACAAAAGTAAACAAAGAAACAGGAATAACTCATTTCATATCTCATCTTGTATACTTATTCAATGTTCGTATAGGATTTGACAACGTATATATACACATTTCGCAGACGGCCGCTTTGCTTGCTTGTGTTGTTTTGTTCTTTTTCCGGTGCTACGGCAAGCCTGCGTTTTTTCTTGATGCCAGAGTTATCAGCCGGGACGTAGAACCGTTAGTTGCATACGCCTGTATGTAAAACAAGTTAGTTAACGTCTCCTTATGGCGTCTCGTAAAAGTTCAGTGCAGCTTGGCCATATCGCAGAACACGTGTATGAGTGCTTATTCTCCCTTTTGTTTTGTTATATATATATATTTTTTTTTGTGCGTTTTATTCACAGTATTTTATGTGTATTACAACATTATAGTCGTGTGGTTCGTAAGGCTGAAAGCCCGTGTACGCAGCACTGGAACATCCAATACATATGATTTAGTTTTCTTTCCATCTTCTTAGCACCGTGTTACCTACATATCATATTTATGTTTAAAAAAAAATAATAGTAGTTACAAAATAATAATGATAATAATAGTAATAATAATAATAGCCAGTAAATAATATTTTGCCTGAGTGTTCAGAGATCTGGTCGAAATATATAATATTAGTGGTCGCTTGAAGTTAAATATAATATATATATATATATATATATAAAGTGAGTTCGAGTCGGCACACGCGACCTAATCAAGAAGCGCGGGGGGGGGGGGGGGGGGGAATATCGAACATATATGTGATGGGCTTGACGAGCGCCTCTCCGTTGTTGCTGAAAGGGTTGGCTGATCGGACAGTTCGGTCAACTCGCTGTACAACGCGTGATACAATAAAGACATGCATATACATATACATACATACACAGTCGCGGCGTAGAGCGAAAAGACAACGACACGACAACTGTCACGGAGAAGCGGAGAAAACATCACGATGCTGGCTGCCTGGCTGACTGACTGACTGACAGTAGAGCCGGGAACTCGCACGCATGCGAGCACATAAAGCATACGTATCCCTACGTACGCCTATGTATGTGCACACGCACACATCCCACTCCTTGGACACTGCCCAAACAACTGCCGAAATGACGCGCGGCACGGAATGGACACCTCCCTTATCCAGTGCGTTGTCTATCATTCTTTCCCTCTCTCTCTCTATCTCTCTCTCGCTTTTTCTCGCTGTTATCGTTTCGATATAGAAGGGATAAAACAGGAAAAACCAGAACAGCAGCACAGCAACAGCAAGAGAGACAACAGCATCAACATCGACGCCAGGACGGCCGGTTGTGTTCGGCGGTCAACAGAGGCCCCTCTAAGGCCGGCATTGGCAGCATTGGCGGCGTTCTCAATACACAAAGGCAATAAGAACTCTACGACAACGAACAAGAGCGGTGCAAACGTCAGCGTGTCCCATCATCATCACCCCATGAGTACGAGCACAATGCAAAACAATATTTCTACTGGTGTCCTTATCACTAGTGGAGTAGCAAGTCGAGAATATAGTATTCCCGACTATAGGAGTGCTTCTGTCCTCTCACTCTATTCTTTCCTTCTTACAATTTTGTTGGAGAGGGACACAAATTTTATGTGGTTATCCCGATATACGTGACGTTGGCTCACTGAGAATGATTGTGCAGAGATCAGTACCCGATACACGATATCGTCCTTGCGCCTCACTAGCTTCTCTCGATTTGACTCGATACGTCAACCGGTCATACCAGAGCCACATGTGCTGGTGATTACCAAGCAAGTGCACGAAATCTAAAAAAAAAAAATATATATATATATACCGTTTAACGCTCTCTTAATGAGGAAAATTCTATCCTTCCTGAATTCATCGTTTTTATATGCAAACGAGTGATCGAGGTGGCTTTTGATACCTTCAAAATTATCGAAGCTTTATTATCTCAGAATTCTGCAATGAGCAGAACAGATGGAAATCTGAAGGTCTAGACTTTAAGGTAGATGGGGTAGAACATCCCATACGAAATCCAGCAACTTGCGGCAGGTCGCCAAGATGTATGTAGGCGACCGTTGTCATGGTAGTAGAGGAGAAGAACTTTTCTACGAGTATAAATGTCCGGACGATTTCGGGACAAACAAGCGCGGCGGGGAATCGCTAAAAAGAGTTGTTGTTACAAACTTTGTTCAGCAATACTCACTGCCCGTCTTTCGTGATTTCTTGAGTCTCGTGAGATCATCCTCACGGAGCTTGGCCCCGGCAGATCAACACTTACTGCCTGCCAAATACTAGTGGAAGGGGTTTGGAATGTGACAGAGACAAAGCAAAACAAGCTGTTTTTATATTCTGTTTCAATGGAGCTCTACGGGATAAAATCTCATTTAAGCTGGCCGAACGAAGAGTGCCTGCCAACATCATCAGGGTTGTCTGCGCGATACTGCAGGAGAGCCCAATCGCCATTCAAGATTGAGTGACCAAACTAGCCCCCTTTATGCAAGCCACTTGCGTTGCACAGGGTTATAACTTAGACAACTGCTTTTCTCTTTGTTACTAAGTTATCTTGTATGGGACTAGCAGATTTCAAGTTCAATGGCGTTCGCCGCAATTGGAAGTAAACATCAATTAGACCAAAGTCATAAAAATGCGAAAAGCGAGCCGTCTGGCATCGTTTGAAAAGTTGCGGCTGTCTATCCACATCCGGCCAAGCATTTACGGTTCGTATTACTGAACGAACGCGTAGAACTAGAGTAGCATGATCGGGATTGAGAAGACGCCATTTCTCTCTCTTAGTGCAACTCTCCATATATTTGCTAACAAAATTGTACCATTGGTCTCATATGGCGGTATGGTAATCTATCTGAATTTAGCTCAGTGCAACTTAACTGTGACAGCTCGACAAGGTCAAATCTGGATTTCTCAAAAAAAACCTGAGCAAATAGATAACACTTGCCTACCTGCTTGCCGAAACACCGATATTCTTCGACGGTCTACAACGTCAATTCAAACTACCCAAATCATCGGTCTACACAGCTTCTATTTGTTAATATAAAGGGAAAATGACCAATGTAAACCTTAGCTTTTTCTTAGCCGGGACTATGACAAATGAGGCCTAAAAAGGCCCGAATCGGACGAACCCACACTTTGTAACTCGCTACGCGGTGCATGGTTTTCATAATGTAGTGTGCAAAACAGAAGGTTTTCATGACCACTGAACTATGTATATGTGACAGATATGTCACATATCTGTGACATATCTGCCACAGATTATGTGCGTAAAATTACGCTCAAAAGACGAACACTCTCTGACGATAGCAAATTTATGCCCGTCCTTTTCATACCAAAGTGATGGTGCTGCGTTACGTAGATGCTGAGTAACTAAGCTTTTTCGACAGCCATATCGAAAGCAAAGGCATGCATACTTCCTAGCACCTGCTTTAGCAAGGAAACCACTTGCGCACGTTCAGAAACACACCAGCATTTGTTTATTATAAGAAGTGCTCAAAAATCTGTCCGCCTATCACTAAACACGTTCTGTAGCGATTGCACAGGCTCTCTTGCACTCGTGTAAATATGTTAGGCATTGCTCTAACGGCGTCAGCAGCGAGCGTTGAATATACGGTCGACCAGATCTTCGCGCAATTCAACGGGGGCTTCATAGACAACACTCTTTAGGTAGCCCCACAAAACTCGAGGCTTGTTAAATCGGGGGATCGAGGTGGCCAAGCTATAGACCCGCCTCGGCCGATCCACTGATTCTCGAATGTCTCGTTTAGGTATTCTCGAACCGTAGCAGAGTTGTGTGGCGGCGCACCGTCATGCTGGAACCACATTCTCAGACGAAGGCTTTCCGGGAAGCTTTCCAACAACTGGGGTAAGGCATGAATAAAAAACGCGCGATAGGCAGCTGCATCTAATCTTGCGGGAAGTATGTGGGGACCTATAAAGTAGTCGTCCACCATGCCCGCCCAGACATTCACCGAGAAGCGATCCTGGCGGTTATGGCCGCGAGTCATATTCGGGTTTTCGTAGGCCCACCAATGAGTGTTGTGTGCATTAAACACACCATCTTGGCTAAACGAAGCCTCATACGTAAACAGAACAAGTGCAGGAAACCTGTCCAGTATTTCCACTTTCTCCAAAAACTGGCGACAGTATTCAGTACGTAGTTGATAGTCACTGGGTCGCAGAGTTTGAATTCGCTAGTATCGGCATGGACGCAGTCCTTCATCGGCCAGTGACCTTTGCACACTTGTGGAACTAACCCCGGCATACACAGATAACTTCCTAATGCTCACAGAAGGCCGCTCGGCTAGTTCTTGAAGAATGAAGGAAATAAGGCAGAATAACGAGTTCTTCCACATCTGCTGTTCTCGTCGTCCGTGTCCGTCCAGTGTCGTAGTAACGGCCATGGAATGACCCACTTGTAGGTAACTGACTGTATATGTATATTCGTTAACGTGTGACTATCAGGCGGGCGGATCTATAGCTTGGCCACCTCGATCTCCCGATTTAACAAGCCTCGACTTTTGTGGGGCTACCTAAAGAGTGTTGTCTACGAAACCCCGTTGAATCGCGTGAAGATCTGGTCGACCGTATATTCAACGCTGCTGACGCCGTTAGGGCAATGCCTAACATATTTACACGAGTGCAAAAGGGCCTGTGCAATCGCTACAGAACGTGTTTAGTGGTTGGCGGACGGAAATTTGAGCACTTCTTATGCTGGTGTGTTTCTGAACGTGCGCAAGTGGTTTCTGTGCTAAAGTAGGTCAAGATGCTAGGAAGTATGCATGCCTTTGCTTTCGATATGGCTGTCGAAAAAGCTTAGTTACTCAGTAACTAACGCAGCACCATCACTTTGGTACGAAAATGACGGGCATTAAATTTGCTATCGTCAGAGAGTGTCCGTCTTTTGAGCGTAAAGGCAAAATTTTACTATTTTGCACGTGAAAGCTTCAACGTAAGTTACAGTTTTATTTGCTTATATGCAAGAGGCAACAATTGTACCCTTATGAACGTGTACACCAGATAAATCAAGTGGAAACGTCACAAATCCTCCAGGTTCGGGCGTGTCCAGTCTAGCAGAGTTCCACGCACAGAGGCGGCGTTACCCCGCTGAATGTCCAGCGATAGTCTCTGGTGCAAGTACTCGACAGCTCTATCGTCCCCTGTCGAACGATTGAGCGCCTTGCCGACACGTTGAATAAGTTTGTGCGTCTTCGGACCAGGTCCCCCTAATGTCTCGAATGCCAGTGGACGAAAGTCGTGGGGGTAAGTGATACTGGCATACTTTCTGCACTTGTTCGCTTCCGCCAACATAGACGCGTGTCCAGCATGTTCCGCTCCCGCACTGACCATTGAGGGGGGACGTAAGTTATAACAACAAATCGACTTTTTATGACTTTCTTTATTCCACCTATTCGCCTTTTGCTAGCTTGCGTTAGATGTCATTCAGATTATGCAGAACACACTAGTATGATCGGTTGCTTCATGCGTTGACTGGTTCTCCCGCAAACGTAGATTTTGTACGACTTTGTAGAAGAAAATAAGGCAGAATAACGAGTTTTATAAATTTCATCCTCACTCCTAAACAAAACGTTTCTGCGTCCTCCTTTCATAGGGAAAAGTTATTTTCCTGCCGAGTTCTATCAAACCTCGAAAGAAATACATTTTGATACGAATGACCCTATATATATATATATATATATATATATATATATATATATATATATATATATATATATATATATGCTGAAACTAGCGCTGATTATCCGCACGAATTTTCCGCTGAGAGAGTCCGCTGGCGTTCTAGAGTATGAAAGCTGCAGGCCCCCTAACACTCAAGCTAACTCAGCGCTAGAGTAGAAGCCTTAACTTTTCGACGGGACCCTTAAGAGCATTCGAATTCTTGCGCCCCAACATTTAACCAGAAAACGCAGCGTCTGTTTGAAGCACATTGTTGAACTGGGCTAATTTTGGGCTAGAGAACCCGTGGCCACACGCTTGCGCAATTGTTCACTCCAAAGTGCAAACATAGCAAAGTTATATACATAACTATTCCTCCGCTGTCTCTTGTTGTCGCAACTTGGATAAACAAAATACGTTTTACAACTAGTAAAATAAATTACATAAGGCTAGATAAGTTGAACAACAATGCAAATAAATTATTTTGAGACACAGACAAAAAAATGTGTCTCCACAGGCATTTATGTTGTTCATTCTACCTTAAGGAAGTATTGCAAGTTGTATTCATTTCAAAATCGTGTAAGTGACCTCTGAAATTAATTGAAAAGGATTTACCTAAATATCGAGCAATCACTTTCAGTCCACGTCGGCATCCTACCTCGCACTAAAAGTCAACGGTCGTACGGCAACTCACGGAAGAAATTATCGCCATGCGTTTAACCTTCTACTTTCTATCGTTTGCCCTCTCTCTACTGTCTACGTTCCAATCGCTCTTTTCCTATATTCCGTTCTCCCGTTGTCTCCCTTTCTGTTTCTCTTCGCTTTTCTAATCTTATTTTTGTTGTCAGAGTTTGGCCGTATTGGTGTAAACAATAAAAGCAATGAAAACAAACTCCGCCCTCTGGGCGCCATTTGTTATCGATGTGCTGTCGCACTGTCTTTTGCACGTACTGTTATACATCGGCATGATGAGTACCGAAATTGGAAAAGGGCGCCGTTTGTTGTGCAAACGAACTCCAACACAAACGAGTCTTGCCGCTAAACTCCAACACCACAGCCACCAAGATGAATACTTCTACTACTACTACCAGCAGAAACTATCTGCTTGCTGGCTATTGACGGCCATGCCCCCACGCCTCTTTTCCGCCCGGCGCGCTTCTTGCCGACAAGTGTGGCGTGTATACTTCAATCGTCAGCTCGAATCGTGCGTGCATCAGCTTTGCGTCGCCGAAAGCTCTGCCTATTGTCGTCGCCAAGGCGTCTTCCCTAGGCCTACCTACACGCTCATACGCGTCGTCCGGATGCAGATGCTGACAGCATTTTTCTTCATCCTGGTGCGTCTTTTGTTCTTCCGTGTCTTTTTCATCTCCTTCACTTTCGTTTAGTTTTCCTTCTCCTTGTTCTTGTCTCTACAGCCGCTGCTATGCTTTCTCATTGTACAGCCTACACTTCATTTGTCCACGGTGTCTGTAAAGTCTGCCACTACTGGGTTTCCTATTCGATTCCGAAGTCCAACTTATTCTTATTCTTCGCGGCAACCCTTGTGTGTATGCGTTCACAAAACAATTAATCAAAAATCAGCATTATCTGCACCCGCTGGTGGGCTGCGACCAGGTGACCAAGTAAGTTGAAACGAGTGAGAAGTAAAGTGAAGCTTTGCTACTACGATTGCTGCAACTACCTGCGCCACCCGCGTCACTCTACTGCTTGCTACGCCATCATTATCGCCATCGGCATCTCCATTGATGAGGAAGACAACGCAGTGAACTCATTCGCTGTCGACTACAACAACAACAACAACAACAAAAACATCAAGCGGTGATGATGTTACCGCCACGGCCGGCGCCAGTTCAGCGGGAGCAGCCGACAGATGATCTGGTGCTCTCTGAGCAGCTTGTTGGGCAGAAGGCTTGGTTTACCTCATCGTTGATCGTTCGGTACGCTTCTCGTTTCTCCCCTGGCGCCTCGTTCCGCGATTCTCGCGTTCAGACTTGCTTACCTGCTTACCACTTGTGTTTGCCGCCTTTGGTCTGTACCAGTCAGAGAATGCACGATACTCTCAATGCAGATTGGCCTGCAGACAAGGCGGGGCTACGGGACGGGCAAGCAATGATGTACAAACTTACATTTCTTTGACAGGACGCGGCGTCGAGCATTCACGCCCTTTACCCAACCCGGCCCCCAAATGGGTCGATTCGCTGTTCTCCCCCCCTACCGCTGTTCACGCCTGTCTCACGTCAACACCTCCGGGTGAACACTCGAGGGTAGCTAGCTACTCTTTGCTAATAGAAGAGGTGTTACTACCGCCTCGTCCTCGGCGGTGCCATCATTATCTGCAGCTGTATCATCTCGAGACGAAGGTGCAGCTTATGAAGCTCATTTCAACACCTCATCGGGGGTGTGCGTTTCATCGCAGTATTGTCGACATTGCTGTTGGGGTATTGCAGCGTATCGTACTGTCGAAGCAGGCTGCTCGTACGGCATCAAAACTCGTTGTTTCGTGACGAGCTGGGTCGTATCATGTCTGACCGAAGCCGCGCTCAACTCAGTCAATCTCTTCTGAGGCGCAAGGCGTTGAGAGAAACCACTCGATAAATTTAGACACACTCAATTTTCTAATGGGGCTACTGCTTCTCCGCCATTGGGTGTGAGCATGTATCGTAGGCTGCTTGTCGGCAGAGTCCTCAAGCGCCGGCAATCGTCATAAGTGAGTCAGTAAGGTGGGATCGTATCGTAAACTAAGCCTAAGCGATAATGATAAAGCTCAAAATCACGAATTAGCTGCCAGTATATAAAAAAAAATTATATATATATATATATATATATAGACGTAGGCAAGAAGAAAAAAATTCTCTTCGCCGACGTCATCAAGGTGTTCGTATTTATTTGTGTCGGAATATAATATCTTAAAGAAAATAAATCAACTTCCATCTAAATGTAGCCTCACGCCAGACTGTATCCTTCCATTGTTTTATAAAAAAGTGGCGCATGATATAACTGAGCCACTCTCAATAATTTATGCTAGGCCCTACGAAGATGGTGTTGTGCTTGATTTTTTCAGACAATCCGTAATTACGCCTGTACATAAAAAAGGGATCCAAGTCCAATGTTGATAACTATAGACATGTGGCATAATCATCAATGACGTGCATATTATTTCAAAAGTAACTTGTGGATCATATATTTAACTTCATGCAGTCTGAGGGAGTGCTTGAGGAGCAGCAGCATTGCTTTACTAAGGGCAAATCCATAGCAACGCAACTAGTTGAAATGCTCCAAGATTTGGTCATTTATATTAACAAAAAGAAAGCATTTGATTGTATTTGCTTTGATTTTTCTAAAGCATTTTACAGAATAAATCATTTTAAACTTTTACAGAGACTAATTAACATAAATATATGTTAAAAAAAGTATATTATATCTGAAGGAGTGAGAGTGAAAATTTACGCGGATGATGTAAAAATGTATATATCTGTAGAAAATGAAACGAACATGAATATTCTTCAAGAAACATTCAATTTTATCATTAAAATTATTGAATTGAAAAACTAGGATTTAGAAAAACGGAAAAGTATCTCAAGCTATTAAGAAGCCATAACCTTGTACCTATTGCATTGACGACACTCGGCCCCATCAGCATAGGTACAGCGAATATCCTGAACGATATCGGAAAGCGCATAAAATATATAACGGGTGATCGACGCAAATTCACGCTTCTGTAACAGATGATGTCATATATATAAAGAAAGAAAAGGAATGCATTTATACACGGCTCCCACTGAGGCAGTATGGCATCCTAAAATGATCACTTCTCATTCAAACATCGCCTCTAATGTCGCTGACGGGGAAACTTCCGTATTCGTTCCAAACTACATAGGTAGCCATGGAGGGCTGATTGAAGGAGAACGGCAGAGACGCCTCTCTCACGGCTTCGAAGTAATGCCAAAGTAATACCGAGCCTGGGGGGGGTGGGGAGAAATTCCGGGTTTAGTGGGTTTGCGGGTCTCACACTAGTCACGCAAGCTGCTAGTGGCGCATGTGCATCATGCATTCCCAAAACCTCCAAAAAAAAAGTAGCCATGGAGACTATTTTAGTCATTTGCTGCTCTTACTGGTCTGGTAGGAATCCTCTTTTTTTGTGCAATAATTTCTTAATTATGAGTATCTAAGAAACGAATTCCTTAACCAGCACGAAAGGGCTTTTAGCATGGCTCCCACGTTATCCTTACAACATAAGGGGGGTTGTAATCTTAAAGGCCGTATTCAATCTCTAAAATAATATTTAAAGTACGCGTGGCTGACCAGTAGCTGTGAAAGCGTACACTTCATCGATAAATGGTGTTGTTCAAGCTAAAGCCAAATATGAGCGTAGTGTTTGTGCGGAAATCTCGTGATACCTACCACTAGTAGTGTGTCCAGCGCTGGCTTAAGATGAGGTCTTTTTTTGTAGAAGGCTACTTTTACAACCATTAATGACGTTAGTGGCACCTCCGTCGTCTCAGGTGCAAATTTCAGACCTTGAGGTATATACTTGTGACACGTATATACTTGTTTTAAATAATAATTAACATTTATTGCAACATATTTCCTTAAAAACATACTGACCAGTATAAAACATTTCAATGCCGTCGTAAGGCAGCCTCGCTATTTTCCAATGATAAATTACATTTATCCTGCGTAATTTTTTCACGTTTATTCACCATAAATTGATAGTGTATTACAAAAGTTCACATATCATTTTGTCGTTAACACGTGCTTTTAGTGACAGTGTTTCGATTAACGATCAAGTGAGTATGTGATATCGTCCGATATTGCACTAGCCACAGTATTTACATACGCATTCGTCAATTTCATCACAATTTCCTCTTAAGAACAAAAGGTGGTGGTAGCCATGCCATGTTGTTTGACATATTATAAATCTATTTTTCTGTGATGACAGTTTCCACTTATTGCTGCAAAAAGCAGGACCCTCGTGACAGCGACCCATTACAAATGCCATGCTGCGGGTTTCTCTAAATTATCTGTAGGCTTCTAAAATTTGTGTACTGAACGGTATCTTGTCCAGTACTAAATTCTCTACTAGTGTGCGTTCGTGACATAGTTCCAGTGCGAGCGTGGCCGATGCGTTCTTTGGCAAGCCTAAAGTGCGCTTTATGAAATAAGATTTTATTTCCGATAGTCCGATATTGTGAAATAAGGGGCTATTGTGGGAAGGTAGTATCTTACTATAGGAACAATTTTTTTTCTAAATAAATTTAGCGCAATTTTTAGGTCTATGTCAGTAACGCCTCCCACTAAAATCATGGCCGCCGTAGCCTTGCTACGCATTTCCTCTATATGTCTGCTGAATGACAGCCGGGGGGGTCACTGTTATCCCTAGATAACAGAAGTGATTAACGAGTTCAACATTTACTCCCCCTATCTTGATGCACCGGTCATCTGCAGCGTACGATCCGCCTTTACTAAATCGTAGTATTTTTGTTTTGGCTATGTTGATTGTCAATTGGTGTTCTTGGCACCAATCTCAGGCTTCCTGGAGATAAAACTGCAAGTGATTTCGTGTTTTTGCAAGCACCACTAAGTCGTCAGCATAAAATGCATGTATTGCTTTTACATTTCTGAGGGCGTCTGCTAAGCCAGCTATATACAATATAAAGAGGAATGAGCTTGCGGAGTCACCCTGGACAACTCCAGTTTTCTGTGCTACTGGCCTGCTGATAATCAATATCATGCGTTATGCCAAATCAAAATTTACTGTTGAAACAAAGAGTTTTTTAAGACCTATTGTTTACAAAGACTAGTATGAATTAAAAGTTCTACACGCCTTATCGTAGACCCTTTTTTTTTTTTGGGAGGTTTTGGAAATGCTAATGCACATGCGTCACGAGCAGCTAGCGTGACTAGTGCAAGACTCACACCCACTAAAACCGTGTTCCCCCCCACCCCATGCTCGGCATTGCTTTGGCATTACTTCAAAATCGTAGACCCTTAAGTTATCGCTATTTCACATCAAGCTGTATACTACACATTAAATTAGGCTAAAATTACGTTTTCTCTGCTTTCTATCTATGTGATCAGCAAGGAACTATATACAAATATATACGAGGGCGTGTTTCTGTTTTCTCCAAAATAGCTCCCACTCGCTGCAATGCACTTGTTGTACAACATTTTTATCAAACTTTGACTTTTCGCGCATCTTTCGCAGTCGAGTTCAGCTGCTGCTGCTGCAGCGATTTTTTATCAGTGGCAACAAAAATTGTCGCACAAATCCGGTGAAGAAGGAATTAACGGAAATATAGAAATCACAATATTTATCAAATTATCCTAAATGGGTAACGGTGCGTGCGCCGGTACGTTGCCGTAATAGTCTTAAGTTGTTTGCCCAGAGGTCAAGTCTGTTCGCGGAATGATTTCCTTGTAGTCGAAAAAGAGCCAAAAAACATTGGTGTTTTTAATCGACCTTTTGCTTAGAAGCACCACTGGGAGGATAGGGCTTTGGTCTCAATATCATAACCATATATCCATTACTCGTCTTCTGTAATCACTCTCTACAGCAATCCAGGATATTCTGATACTGCTTGAAGGTTCAATTGCGGCTTTTTCCGAACAAGGGCAATTTGAAGTAGGATATCACAAAACATTTAACTTTTTGTTCTGTTATTGGCTGTAAGGCCTCCCCGAACGGAGGTCATCCTCGGTCTCCTACCGCCCGTCTCAAAATCGACGGTATGACGTACACACGGCGTTTTCGGTCATTGCTTGAACACCATAAGCTATTCGTAACATTTCCACCAGGCTAGAACGCATGATTTAGTATTTAGCATGGAACTAGATGCAGATTCGAAGCGTTTCCATTTTCGACCGCTTAAAAATTGCCGAACCCTGTTTTCCCACCTTTTTAAATGAAACTTAAACAGCTAACGCAAAATTTGGCCTGTCTGTAGCAGGTAAAGGACGCTAATCAAAACAAACCCGAGCATTTTGGTAGTTTCTCTCTCTTACATATAGGATCCAGCGTATTGCCAAAGTTAATATCTTTCAACTGAAGCTCACGGTCAATGGAATTTTTGCGTCAAGGTCTGTCAGTTCATATATAAGGAAGAAATACGTTTTCTGTAAGGAAGCATTGTAAAATGGAAGTACCCTAGAATAGCCAATTAGTAATTATACGTTTACTCGGAGACAATTGTTAGGCTTAAATTGTTATTCATAATTAGTGAATAAATCTCATGTTTGTACTTTATCTATAATACGCATGGAATACCAAATATAAGTGAAAAAAATAAAAACAAGTATATGGGTAAAAGACATGTTGAGCATTCCGTTCACAGCAGTACTTTGAACGGAATGCTCAACATGCCTTTTACCCATATACTTGTTTTTAAGAGTAAAGGGCATGTTGAGCATTCCGTTTAAAGTACTGCTGTGAACGGAATGCTCAACATGCCTTTTACCCATATACTTGCTTTTATGGGTAAAAGGCATGTTGAGCATTCCGTTCACAGCAGTACTTTGAAAGCTTGCTTAAGGGCAATTTCCTGCACCTCTGCGAACTCCGTTCGTGATCATACATGTGCAATCGTTGTAGTAGAGTGGACTTGTGGTCCGATTGCCGTTGGGCTCTATGAAATGACAGAATTGTCCACCGACCGGAGAACAACCTCCTTCCCCCTAATCGACACGCAACCCTCTCCCCCTCCGCACCCGTTACCCCTAGGCAGCTTTCTAGGCAGCGCCCAGACGGTTGGTCGACATGTGCCGACGTCTCTTCGCGTAACCATGCTCTGTCTCTGCAAACTGTCCTGAAGGCCCTGGGCCTGTTCAACCATCATGACTGCCACCACCACCACCACTGTCTGTCTGCTTTCCTCGCGTCCAGCGGGTTGTCGCTTGCTCGCAATTTCAACCGGCGCATCCACCAATGCATACACAGGCATTCATTGGCACACTTCATTCGTTACAGGGTGTATCCATCCCAATGGCGACGACCATTTATTTACCACTGTCTGTATGTTCAGGAGCGCGGGCGCGTACCGTGCGGGCATTCATGCGATCATTGCTAGTGCGTGCCGACGACGGATGATGCTAAAACAGGCGTCGTTGTCGGTGGTGGCATGGCGATGACCGGGACCAAGTCCAGGCAACTCGTTGGACGCCGAACTATTCGGCTCGAATCAACTGGACTGGACTGAGCTCAGCCGAACTAAGTGCATAGTGTATAGGGCTGGCTAAAGAGAGAGGGAGACAGAGAGAGAAAGAAAGAGAAAGGAAAGGAGATTGGACCCGGCCTGGCCCTGGTCTAACTCTTTGGGCCTGCTTTAGTGTCCCTTTGGCGTGTCTGTCTGACTGACTTGCCATCGCAATGTGTCCATCTGGCCGCCGGTGGTGGCTATCTTCCTCTACTCGTTACTCGCCATGCCCGCAGTTTCCCCTAGGTGCCTCCTACTGGTTCGTCGTTCACATCTCTTCGCATGATGAATAGATTTTAATTACGATATCATCATTAGCGTGATTTGCATTTATTACTAGTTAGTAACAGTTAGCCGACGCACTGCTGCTGCTGCTGCGGAGGCTGGCGCCGCTATCGCCACCGGTTACTTTCGTCACTACTATCCTTAACCCTGTTTCTCGCGCTCTTCCTCTCTCTGATATGACTCTCTTCTAACGCGAACTCAGTCAATGTTTCCCTCTCTTACTTCATTTATCTCTATCTCTACCTTTCGCTCTCTCTCTCTCTCTCTCTCTGTCCTTGAATATCTGCGGTTGTCGCTCCGGGGCGTTGACCAACGATCACTTCGGCGAGTTTGGTGGACATGGCCCCACACAAACACTCAGACATGACAGTCTGTGTTTGACCGTTTTGAACCGTCGTTGTAGCTGTAGTAGGAATAGTTGTTGTTGTAACAATTGTAGTAGGGGGAAAGAGGGAAACGGCGGCACTGTTTCACCATTAACTAACAGCCACTCGCCACTCACTACTTAGCTGCTACAGCTATGGTTTGCGCAGGAACCTCCTCAGGACGAAGAGATCCTGAAGCAGCGTCGAGGCGGTACCAACCGCGAAAACAGAAGGCGTTGCTGTTTCGCCGTCTGGAGCTGCTGGACCAAACGGACGTTCAGTGGAACGAACCGAGGGTAAGCGGCATTGGCGTCGATGTCGTCGGTGTTCGGCCACGGAATCAGGATTTCCTCGATGCGCTCGTCCCCTTTCTTACTATGTCACTCGTTATTTTTTCTCTTCAATTCTCCCTCTCATTCTCTCGGTCTCAATCTACCTTCCCTAAATCTCTCTGTTTCTTCTGTGTTTCTGTCTATTTACCCACTTTCCTCGATCTCTCCTTTCGGTAGTTGTTGAACAGGAAACGCCGCCCGATAGGCATCTTCCGCCTCCACGACCGGACGCGACAGACGTTTGTCTCTTTTGCACCGAATCGTGCGGTAGCAGAAGTCGCTGCCTGTCCGAAAGCTGCTAGGAACGCAAAGTCTGACGGCATTAGCTCGTGAAGATTGCTGTCCAACACTCCCTAACTCCCCAAACCTACACCATTTCCCGACTGCCCGCGTAAGCCAGCGTGTGAACTCCAAGTCACAAACATATCCCAGGGCAAATTTTGTTCCAGTGCGCCACCGTCGCCAAACGTCATCCGCTAGTCGCGTCGTCAATACCCCATTTACGTGTGGGCAACTTTCGAGAAGTTTAGCGTCTGTTTTGTCTGCTGAGTAACTGCACTAAAGATCACAACCGCAATACTGGTAAAAAAGGAAAGAAAAGCCACCTTATTCAAAGGCCAGTGAACTACTACTCCCCTCCTCGTCTACTCCTTGTCTTTGTGGTTATCTGGGGGTTCGTGCATGTTAAAACACGAATTGTCGCGCAACGTAAACCACAACCACAGCTATATATTATCGAGGCAGCAGGTGCAAACGTAAAATTTCATTATTGTTAATCTTGCAAACATACATGCTGCTATCTTCGCTTTCGGTGTTGCTGCTGCTGCTGCAAGTTCTACTGCATTTGCCAGCCGTTGTGCCTCCTGAGGGCCGATAACTGAAGACCACTATTACCTCAACATTTCCTCAAATGGGGAGCACAACTCAACTACTACAGCTACTGTGAACGCGATGGGACCAGCCAGAGGCTAAAGGGGCTACCAATAAAGCTACTGCTACGAATACTACAAATTCTACGGCTGATGTAACATTATTGTTATATTGTTATAGCTGCCGAATGCCCGCTACCTACCTTCCATGAGACGAGCGCGACAATGGTATTTTCCTCTCCCTCTTTTGGACTACAACATTTGTCTGTTTACTCACAGTGTTAGATGTCACTGTTTAAATCGCTGTTGCTGGTACGCTCAGCGTGATTGTTGTTGTTGTTGTCGTCGTCGTGGCGGTTGCTGCTGATGGTGCCGGTGCAATTTTGCAATTGTAATTTCTGTTGCTGTAGTCGTCGCTGTTATTATTATTATTTTTATTTTTGTTGTTGTTGTTGCTGCTGTTGTTGACGATGCTACTACCTGTTGTTGTCGATACTATTACTTGTTGTTGTTGTTGTTGTTGTCTTCCTACGCTTGATGTTGCTCTCGTTATTTTTCCGAATGGTGCTGGATGCAAATTCAATCGGTGACCAACCGCTACTTACTTCGCCCGTCTGCATGTAGTAGGCGCCGATTCTCGTTGCCACTGCCCAGAGACCCTGCGGACCGGTGGGCGGTACGTCTGACTATGGCTGGTCGCGACTTCGACCGCTTCCCAAACGATTCCTGCTCTGACGTTTTGCATTTTCTTCGCAGACCCTCTTATCGTGTTGAGGTCCACAACGCGCTCATCGCTCTCTCTCTCTCTCTAGTAAGAATCGTCCTCAGCTGTTGCCCCGGCCGGAGCGAGGCTCTAGCTTAACCCAACTTGGCCCCGTCAGCTTCCTCATCCGGGCGCCCATGGCTTGATCTCGGGGCAATTTCGTGTTGCTTGGTGAAGAGAGTCCAGCGAATCTAACCGCGCGCCCATCTAGCGCACCGCGTGGACAACAGCGACAAATTAGGGAAAAACACGCTCATCGCCTCGTTCGAGCTGGCAGGGCTCCGGGATCGGCCGGGACGGGAGGTGTCTGTCCAAGGAGGCACTGCTTATGTCCCACCTTCCGCTCTTCTAACACACTACGCCGGACCAAAATCTGTTTCGGTACTCTTTCGCTCCGTAATACACCCTGTCGACAAAGGCAGAGCCCTCGATTTTCGCGAACACGTAAGCAAGCAGTTTTAAATGAACGACGTTCTGTTGTTATAATTAGCATAGAACTTAGTCAAAAGAACGTCTGTATATTTTATGAGTCAGCGGTGACAATATTTTAGGTGGTGTAGGGTTATGTCAAGTGTTATCTGTTTTAAACACTTTTTTTTATGAATAGCATGTAAAAATGATATTTTGGAGCTGAACCTGTATAATCTTCGAGTGTCTGCTCAATTAAGCGGTACTTTGACTGCCGTCGTTAAGTATTGTTGATCAGAATGGTCATTTTTAAAAGCTAAGCCTTTTGATTCTATAACCAGGGAAGGTATATAAGAGCGAGTTCTGGTTTCCTACAGAGGTCTCGCTTTATTTGAATACTGCATGAATCTGGGATCTGTCGGGACAGTGCAGAAAACGTACAACTACGACTCTTACTATCTTACAGGATGAAGTAATGCCACTACAACCACTACCCACAAAACGATGATCCACAAGATTTATCATTGTAAATACTTCCGTTTTAGATGCTCATTTGTGCCGGTTGACAACATTCTAATCCTTGCATGATGAACACGCAATACTACTCATGGACTTCTCGCGTATTGCAAGCTGCTTTAAGCCAACGTCACAGTAACGTTGCACGCGAGTACCACACTTTCAGCCGGCAGTAAGTAAAGCAAGAGAACTGGCACCTCTCAGCCTCCGGCGACGGGTAAGGCGGCTCTTGCCACTCGACGGCGCAGTAATTGCTCCAACCAAAAACGCCCTGAGATAGAGTTTCGGAGAAATCATCAGCTAGAGATACCTCTGACTGCAAACGTCATGATGATTGGTGCCGGCTGGCCGTGGGCAGTGACCCATTCGATTCTGCTCAGCAGCGGTCAATCTCGCTAGGATGGAAGTGGATGCCTCCTCGTATCCCCTCCATGCCTCTACTGTTGCCTGTCCATGGCGAAGGGTGTCCTGTGAATACCACATCAACGCGGCAAACAACAACAATAACAACAACGACAACAAAACCGACAGGAGCACTAGCAGCAACATCAACAAACTCGATAGGTTTTGCCGTTCATCCCTTTGCCCCTCTTAGACGGGGTGCCGGATGCCCGTCGGTGATCGACTCTCGAGTAAAGAAGGAAACTTCAGAGAGGCGCGGGCGCCCGAGTGTGAGTTCGCATAAGCAGCGAGTGGAAAACAGTAAACAACAACAACAACATTAGGCAGACCAATTCAGAAGACGAACGTGGCCGTACAGGGCTGGATCGGGGATTTGCTCAAGTACTTCACACAAACGATGCTGAATAACGCAATAGAAAGGACAAAGAGAACCACGGGGCAAAATAATGGATACACAATGCGAGGAAATCATCTACACACGTGTGTCAGATGTGCAAAGCAACAACAACAACATGTAAGATAGGAATGCAAAAAGGCAAAAAATATAGACAAGTTGGAGAAGGAGACAATCCCACACGGCGGGGAGAAGTTGCAGCATGGCGTCTGTACGTATATGTGAGCGTATGCATCTACATGTATAGGTTTGTATCATGGGTAGAAGTTGAGCCACGAATATGAAACTCATGCAACTGCTGCGGCTATATGCAACTGTTTGTCTGGCGGACTTTCGCGACCGAGTATTCTCTCTTTTGTCTTCTACAGGACAGAGCTGCTCCCAAAGCTGTTATTTACTGCGAAAAAAAAAACACTTAAAGTCTTGAAAAATATACCGTACCAACATTTCCTGTAACAATTTAACGTAAGTGAGGCTAAAAGTTAAATTTCATTTTAACATAGATGCGACAGGCACTCGTTCTTTGCGTTTGGGTCGCAAATTTAAAATACCGCGTAAAAAAATCTTTGTTACTCATTATTTCAAGCAGACCGCCACAACAGCGAAGAACGCGGTCAATAAACTACTATCACCAGTTGATAGCTGTCAAGATAGAGATACGCTTGCTTTAGGACACTAATCCTTTGCGTTCCCGCATCATACCGCGCGTAAGGGCGCTTTTTATGGCTTTGTTGCACTGCTCGCAGAGGATGACGCAAGAAACGACAATTCAGTTGGGTGCGGACTGACAGAGAAGCTCGGTGTCTTGTCTCGAAGTGAATAAGCTTGATGATGATACAGAGTTGGCATTACTTTATATACCCTTAAGTTTGAACAAAAAGCGTAATTATCGAGCCGAATGATGGCTATTTTACATAGTATATATTATATTATTCAGGCGACTGAAGGTTTTTTAGATTAAAGAAATGAGGTTACGACTTATGTAATAACTGATCGCTCCGTCAGAGCGTTGGCTTAAGTTTGCATAATAGTACTTGTGTAAAAGGTTCCACAAGACAGACCACAGTTAAGCATCGTTAGCAAAGTTATGGTTTCTCTGATTATAGACCTATCAAGGATACACAAGCGTTAACAGTTTTGTATAGTATAGTCGTGGAGCAGTACGTTTCTAAGGTGATAGCTCTGCTAAATGAGTACGAATCGCTCACCTAGCTGGCGATGAACAGTCTTTTCGGGGTTAGTATTGTTACATGGCTGGTTATTTGTTACCATTCGCTCGTTATTTCTCTTTTGTCGCCGTTGCTGTGCACATTGCCGTGCATTTGACATATTCGAGTATACCCTCTTTTTCTGGTGGTATGCTTACAACCCGCTTGAGCTGAACCCTAAACTGGCGTGCTTTTAGGCACACAGCGAATCAATCTTACTAACTGCTCACCCAAACAAAGAAGAAGAAGAGAAGAGGAAGGAGGGAGTATCTCTGACCGACTCCAGATGCAGAATGCCACCATCTCGAAGTCTCCAACTTGTTTCACAAAACCAACGCCACTCAGCCAAGGGCGTTGGTGGCGCTTGTAACAAAAGCAGCGCTAGCGAGTCACATAGTTCGGAAGCTGTTCCTCAATGGAAACTCTCTCGCCAGACTCGGGCAGCTGCTTGCGGTTGCACTTACTCACATGCTGTCGTGCTTGATATCAAACGTATTCAGGATAGGGTTTTTTTTATACACACACATACATCTATATATATATATATATATATATATATATATATATATATATATATATATATACGAGAAAGAATACGAAAGGAAGAGCATGTGCTTGCATCCCATCGGAGTTTAAGAAACGCCTCTAGAGGCTTGTCTGGATTCGATCAATTTACGTAGGCTCGAAGCATACGCATGCCGCCTTTATACTAGAGAAAGAGCAATAACCCCTTTTCTGCGTATTAGAGCAAGGCCCTGCGATCTTCGGAGACGTCCGCTGAAGACGCAGCGTAGACCTCTAGATTGAAGAGGAGCAGAGATCTGCCTCGTTGTGATGTATCTTGTCTTAGTAGTTGCATAAAAATATTTTGTGCTTGGTATATTTATATATAAATATATATATATATATATATATATATATATATATATATATATATATATATATATATATATATATATATATATATATATAATCTAAAATAGAAGAGCCGTCACGAACACGTGTGCCACATTTGAGTTTCGAATTTTGTTATGTTGTCCATTGCCAATAAAAGTCCTTTGAAGCCAGAAATGGCATACACATTAATATCATTAGATAACGTATTGCCCTTAAGCAAATTCAGTAATCTTAAAAGAATCATGAACAAAACACAGAGACTTCTACCCCTCTCTGCCTGGGTTACGAATTGATGCCCGATATGAGAAACCAGAAAAAGAAACACAGGAGATATCAAATACATTTATAAATGCCCCAGACACGCAAATAACATTGGTGTGCTTCGGTTCGTTTTTATATCTCTGGCAATAATATGGATTAAGATGTGGAAAGTCATAAGAAACATTTTCAAGATCAGTAGGTTATATTCAATTCGATTTAATTTACATAATTGAGTATAATAAACATTTTATAAGGTTTTTTGTCTAATCGTTTGCCTTCTTCAAGCCTCCAGTAAGAGAAGGAGTGCCACGATTCATTCAAAACGCAATTCCAAAATTAATATAAAACTAAATTGCAAACGCCGGCACTCTTTCTGAACGCAACAAGCACATACAAGTTATATGTTACTTACCTGTTTTAATTTGTCATACAACTAGTACAATTTTAATTCCTATAAATTTTAACCTCCAAAAAATACAGTGGAATTCACAAATCATGAAGTCTACGGTTGTAGCCGCCTGCATAACCAAAGGCTTACACCAACAAATACACGAGTCACTCGCCCTCGACTGTTGCCCATGGTACTGAGGCTACGCAGGTCAGTTCCAGCGATAATATAGATAACTCATTTGCCACTGTAGATACTTCTAAGAATCACTTTACCAGTAAATCGAATGACAATAACATATATGATAATTTTAATCAGTTATCTAATCACAACAGTAGAAATAGTAACGCCTATAATAATGACATGCATGCAACTATTAATGACAATAATAATAGTAATAGCTATAATATTGAGAGTCATGCAAGCACTCATAACGATTGTAATAGTAACTTTAGTAACGTTAGCCCATCGAATTGGAGTGCAAGCGGTTCCTTGAAAAATGTTTGTAGCATATATTTCAATTAAAGCAATTTAAAAAGAGTCGTGTTAGCCAATTGACTGCTAGTCTTCCTATCAATAAAATTGCCACTAATGAACAAATCTTAGGTATAGCGGGCGATATCGACAACATTATGGGCTCTTTTATTAATTTTGTTTTAACCTCAGACCCATCCATCATTGAGGATATAGATACTATTTCAGTCGCCCTTTCCATTTGTTTTATTTTTTATTTGATGCTAACTGTTCTACGGTAGACGAAAGAGGTTATAATTTCTGAAAAGGGTGGCTATAAAATAATTAGCTGTAGATTGGTTAGTCTAAACTGGCGAAACTTGTTTTTAAAGCTGTAAAACCGTTAACTCGATCTATAATAGCCTTGTATTCCAGAATTTATGAATCAGCCATGTGTACCCAAAAGAAATGGCAAGTATAAATAATGCTAATTTACGTAAATATGTAACTTGTCTACAATGGCTGATTGATCAGGAGCCAAATGTGCAGTACGAAAGTATAATGGAAGAAGCTAGTCGTGATTTTAAAAACACAAGGTAATTTTTCTAGATATGCAATTTAACGATGAAATGAAAAGAAAGATTCGCTGCTTTAAATACAGATTGGACAGTGCCAGTAGACGATGCTTCTTAAGCAAAATTTAAAACGATTGTCTACATTTAGAAATATCAGAATATAGTATTTTTACCAGAATCAAACAACTGCCCTCAAAGTGCAGCCATACTCCTGGTTTAATCCCACCCAAATTATAATCAATTATATATATATATATATATATATATATATATATATATATATATATATATATATATATATTATTATATATATATTATATATATTATTATTTTTATATAATTTATATATTATTATTTAAATATATAAAATTATATAATTTTTTATATAAAACGCGGCTGAGACTTATACCCACTAAATAATAACCCACCCAATATTTAGTGGGTATAAGTCTCAGCTGCGTAACATCCATCCGCTGGGGTCGAGTTCCACACAGCTCGAGGTGGAAAGCGATTTTTGCTACTCGTGGCGGTGGTGCGTAACTGCAATTAAGCCTCCATTTTACTCCACAGAAAAAAAATATATATACGAGGTATGTTCAAAAAGTATCGCGACCTTTGTGTTTTTTCAAAAAATATTCATTTATTCATGAATATCTATTTTGTCCCCTTCAAAGCAATCCCCATGAGATATTATACACTTGTGCCAACGGTTTTTCCAATCTTCGAAGCACTTCAAAAAACCATTTTTTTTATCTTGTTCAGCTCCTCTTTCGATGCCGTCTTTATCTCGTCAAGCGTAGCGTAACGTCGTCCTTTCATGGGCCTCATCAGTTTAGGGAACAAGAAAAAGTCACAGGGGGCCAGATCTGGGAAATACGGTGGCTGCGGCATCATTAGTGTGTTGTTTTTGGCCAAAAACTCGCGCACAAGCAACGATGTGTGAGCAGGGGCGTTATCGTGGTGCAAAAGCCAATTTTTGTTCTTCCACAAATCCGGGCGTTTCTGGCGGATTGCTTCGCGCAAATTGCGCATAACTTGCAGGTAATATTCCTTATTGACCGTTCTACCCTGTGGCAAGAACTCATGATGCACCACGCCCCTGCAATCGAAGAAAACTGTCAGCAAAACTTTCACATTCGATCGAACTTGGCGCGCTTTTTTCGGTCTTGGTTCGTGCGGCAGCTTCCATTGAGATGATTGAGCTTTGGTTTTCACGTCATAACCATAAACCCACGATTCGTCACCAGTTATGACCCTCTGGAGCAAATTTGGGTCGTCGCGGACAGAGTCCAACATCTCATTAGCAATGTTCATGCGATGCTGTTTTTGGTCGCAATTGAGCAATTTTGGTACGAATTTCGCGGCGACCCGTCTCATGCCCAAATCATTGATAAAAATCGAATGGCACGAGCCAATCGATATGTTTAGGTCCTCAGCAACTTCTCTAACGGTGATTCGACGATTGGCCAATACCATTTTCTCCACTTCATTAATTTTTTCGTCTGTTGTTGAAGTGCTTGGGCGTCCGGCACGCTCTTCGTCGTTCACATCTTCTCGGCCTTCTGAGAACATTTTGTACCACCGATAAACGTTGCTCCGGTCCAAGGTAGCTTCTCCGTATGCCACAGTCAACATTCGGAATGCATCCGCGCACTTAATTTCGTTTTTCACACAAAATTTGATACAGGTTCTTTGATCCATTTTTTTGAATAGGTAAAAATCGAAGACGATCCAAAACACGTGCAAGCAAAGCAGCTGTCAACAATTAAGTGAACATTCAAAATGGCCGAGCTTGTCGGCATAAGTGAGAGACATGAGTACCAACATAACGCCACAAAAAATCGAAATTCGAATATACGTAACCCGCGAAAATTCAAAAGTCGCGATACTTTTTGAACATACCTCGTATATCGTTTATAAAATAGGACAATCGGTCGATTTAAGACGTTAATTATATCGGAGTCAAAGACTACAGAGAAATATGTATTTTTTCGGTTGTAGAAGCAGTTACGTTTGCGTCATTGCATATAGACCGGATAATATTGGCAATAGAAACGCTGCGACGAATAGTAAAATAATTCTAATAGACCGAAAAAGTAAAACAAAATCAGGCTAGACGGGAAGAAACAATTAGCTTGGATGGTCGGGGAACAATGCCACCCACTTTCCCCTTCAGCACCACCTCTATTCGAAGATGCAGGAAAATTCTGCCTTAAGCCAATATAGAATTCCGTCGCTCGGCGCGGTGGACCGGTCAAGGTTATATATAAATATTTATATAAATGAAACGAATAAATATTTATATATATATATATATATATATATATATATATTCGGATCCATCACTATCTCTATGAGTGGTGTATGGGACTCCGAATCTGCGAGGACGCTCTTGGGGCTCGGCGTCACGAAGAGGAATCTTATGGATCTCACCGTTTTAACTTTGCAAGGAACCTTGAGGATATATCGCTCGCACCGGGTCCATAAGAGCGGGGGCTACCATCAAGCAAGGACACGGACAACTGACTCTTAACTTCACGTGACACCTTTTTACCACCATTTTTATTAAGGCGAGCACTGCCGAGTGTGCAAACGTATTGTAAATGATTAATAAATCATCACAATATTTTCTATATAAATATATATCGATGCAGGTACCTCAAGTCATCGTTTGTGCATATACATACATGTACGCACATACGATATAATATTATTATATCTGGATAATCTCGTCTTAAACTCTGGAGTATGGTCAAGCTCAGCGAGAAAATAATTTTTGCCAATGAAAATGGAGAGCAGAAGTGTTTCACTTAGGAGTCAAATAAAGAAATTTTAATCGGTGATTATAGAGTAGCTGTTCGACATAAGTTTATGAAAAGCACGATTGTGAGAAAACCCATTACTCAATTGAAAAAACAAGCATTTCAGAGAAAATTCTACATCGTTTGAAATATGCTTGGCCTTAGGTAGAGCAGGAACTTTATATTCAAAAATATAATTTTGGGAACGCTTCTTAATATCACAATATTTTCTGCTTTAGCTAAGGACATGCATAATTTAGACTATCTGTTATTTTTAGGCAAACTGTGTCGGACAGCTGCCCTAAAACCACAACTTATAAAAATGCATGAAACAGTCATTTAACTCCTATACGGAACATTTCCGCCCCCTCCCTTTCTCTCGAAAAATGATTATCTCACCGAGCTTGACCATACACCAGAATTTGAGACGAGATTATTCGGACAACCTGTATACATCTGGACTCGATTCTTTAATGATTTGCAATATGTCGTTGTTCTTCGCTTCACCGAAAACGCCATTTATGAGAGTCCCAATGACGAATATATATATATATATATATATATATATATATATATATGCCATACGCCTAAAGCCACATGCCTTACGCATACATATGCAGATACATATAATAAACCTATATGCACGTGCATGTATCTGTATTCACATTTGTAATATGTACACGTGCTTAGAATGATACAAATATATCCCTAGATATAAATCTATGTATACTGATATATAACCTATGATCTTTTGTATTCGTATGTCTGCCATGAGTGTAACAAACTAGGCTACAAGCAGTACTAATGGAGCTATATGTAGTGTAGGACGAGTGGCAGTAGATACTTGATGGTTCAGCGCGTATCGATGAACATGTGCTGAAGCCTCACTTGGCCCAGTGGCGATATAGCGATCGCAATATTGTCTGTCACGTTCCTAATATGCACACAGCGTGCTACGGTGACTAAGGGAAGGTTGTGTCTACCCTCTGTGTTGCTTGCTTGGTAATCGCGCTAAGTAGCTTATTCCTCGTCTCCCTTCCTCTCCCCCATCTCTCTTTCGCTTTCATGACCTTACTCACTTTGTTTTGATATTGATCAACACTCAGTGGCCAAATGGGTGAAATCAAGTGAGGGAACGTTCGCTCTAATTCGATTGGCCGGGCCTCGATCTAATGCCACTCTCGTTTTGGATTGGCTGCAATGAAAGCTTATCCTGATGTAGCGGTACCGTTTCATATCGAACTGCCTCTTGCTGTTTCTGGTCGTCATGTTGAAGTATCTGTTTGCCTTTTCATGTGTTCATATTCATCTCGTTCCTGTTGATCATACTAGTTATATAATTCCTTACCTTCACATCTGTCCTGCCCTCCCGCTTTTCACTTATCCCCCCTACTCTGGTTTATTTGGCCAAATCAATAATCGACACCTACTCTCATCCTGCAGGTGCAATGATGCAGGATTAGCGGTGAAAAATGGCTGACTGCAATTCGGCCCTGATTAGCCTCCTGGCCTGTTCTGCTAGCAGTACCGAATGCTCTATTACATAATAGCGTGCGCTGCTGCTGTTGTTGTTATGGTGTTACGGTGGCGTTTCCCACGTCCGCTGTGCAATATACGATGCAAATCTTCGATCGATAATGATATGACATCAAGATGACGTTCGCTTGGATATGCACAGGAAACATGTTGGACAAGTGCGGTTAGGAATGCTGACTGGGCCGACAGTGATGGTGGTAGAGGTTTGCTGCGAAGTTCGCAATAGCAGTAAACGGTCAGTCACTATCGTTCTGGTGTGAAAACAAGGTCGTTCTAACAATTTTTCGTAAAGCTTCCCGATATACCACTGCTGGCCGATCCAGCGCTATCTAGATGGGCCATTCTCTTTCTGCTCCGCCTCAAAGGTGCACATGACCCGCTGCACTCCCTCGTGCTTGTACTCCACGTAGAGCATATTCATGTACGCCTGTATTATTCATCAACAATAAACGTTGACACAAGTGACTAAATATTTTTAGTTTTTCCGCTACCACCACACATTGTCATGATTCTTCTTGCTCTGCAGTCATAGTCGATATTATTATGTTTTGGTTAATATTGTTATTTCTCTTCTTATTCGTACAATTAGTACGAACGTGTTAGAAGTCGCAGTAGAAAAGGTAATAGTACAAGCAGTAGCTGTAGTATTTGCTAAACGCGTTAACAATAGCACTAACACTAGCTGTAATAAATTACTTCAAGTACGTAATGTCCGTCATGCAGTTTATTGCGACATATATTATTTCAGCGTCATGCCTATACAGCCATACATTATATATATATATATATATATATATATATATATATATATATATATATATAACTTTACTATGTGCTAGGATCCTCAGCTCCGTTTTGCCGACAATATATATATATATATATATATATATATATATAAACCCCGGTGCGAGACATACTATTTCAATGCGAATTTTCTTAGATTTGGAGTAAAGGTTTAACAAACAATATCATAGTGTGTATACATATATAGACAATACGCTGGTCCACTCTGGAGAAGTGAGAAGTGCACGGTACTAACCCATTTGTGAATTCTTCGTCAAGAGTCAAGAGTGACTAATCTTTGCCAAAGCCTCCCATTATTTCCTCTCATGTTCACTCTACCGCCTTGTACTTTTCGTACCTAGCTGCCTCTTTCTCGTATTCTATCGCCTTTCTCATTCCTCTCTCTAGTTCGTTGCCTGAATGTACGTCTCGTAATGGTTTGGAACAAGTAATAAAAATTCGACTGAAGATCGCCATAATCGCGCTGGCCTTCGCTTTCGACCACTACCGTCACCACCACCACCACCGCTACTACGAACGGCTGCTGGGTAGTCGGCCGAGCGGTGAATTTGTCAAAGCGAGGCAGTCATTCGTGCAAAATCTGACGGCAGACACAGTCGGTTTCTTCCGATGTTGTGAGTACACGCCCGGGACCCCGGGCGCGGCTACGAAGGTCGATCGGTCGCGGCCGTCCTCTCCGTCGTTGTTCCGTCTCTCAATGGCGGGCAGCTGATGACTCGATGGCTCAATGGATGCCTGGAGACCTGCGCCTCTCTCTCTCTCTCTGTCGGTCGCTTGCTCAAGCCGGGCCGGCCGGCCGGCCGCATATCGGTATGGGTTGGGCCGTGTGAGGCTAGGAGCTTACGTTAGACGTAGTTGCTGTATGATGGCCAGTCGAGCGGACGGAAATGGTCACTCACCCACTCACCGTGCCCAGCGTGTCCGCTGTACGCGTTCTGCGTGCGTTGCCTGGGCCGTTGAGGGCCGTCTAAAAGCGTAGTCATTAACTACATACTGCCCCGAGTCGCAACACCCTAATCCCTTCCCGATTCCCCCTCAGTCTTTTCAGCGCCTTCCGTATGTTTCGATGGGCTGCTAGTGAGTGCAGTGCCGTTTGTCCGCTTCTATTCGTACTATCGATTTTCCGCTTTTTTAAAAATATCTCTTCTCTCTGCTCTTTACGTTCGCTATACCTCTCTTGCTAGTTCTCTCTATATCCTGTGTATACCATAATCGGATCTTTTATCGTTATTCCTCCGCGTCGGTAACGGGGTCATAGAGCACTTGTGAACCGCGCCCACCTATGATCGGCTACCCTTTTAAGAGCGCGATCGTTTGAGGCGGCATGTAATGGGCGAATAAACGGTAAGTCGAAGACACAAGAGTGATATTCACGCTGTTCAACGCAGTTTAAAAGTGCTGGGGGCTTCTCTCCTGCACACAATGGCAGACCACCTTTGATGAAAACTTCTTTGGTAGCGTAGTTTGAAGAAGACCCTAAAAAGGCCAAATCTAGTGTTATTTATACAAGAGTACGCATTAAATACGTCGACAGCTCGCATCTCTAGTTACCTATCGGACTGGTCGTGCAAGAGTCAGCATTGTAAAGTTGCTACTGTTCGTTCACTCAACTTTATATTTTTCTTGCTCTCCCCATTTATTTTATTCTCTCTCTCTCTATATATACATATTTTTTTTATATAACTTCCTTGTCGTCTTGTCTACGACGGTAGGCACTCTTCCCATATGGAAAACCGCAAACGCACCGTAACGCTAGATACCGTGTGTATAGAAATTACATAAAAAATGCAAATACATTAATTGCAGTGAACTTCTGAAACGCCAAGCACAGTGGCGAATCAGAATATTCTTGTGCAATACAGCAGGCTTATTGTAGTTTTCCTGGGCACTTTAAATACGAGTGATTATTACGAAAACGTTTTGCTTACTGATTTTCTTTAATTTTCTATTGTTGCATACTATATAACCTAATCTCAGCATAACTTGTGAGCTAACCCAAGTTCATCACTGAGCGTGTCGATGGCACAGTTTAAGCATAGCGCCCCCGATAACGGACATAATGCCTGGCTGCCACTTTGAATAGGGCCTCTCAGCCGCACACTGGATCGTCTCAAACCGCGGAACATAAGAGAGTTAGCTAAAACAGGACTACCGTTCTCTAGACCAAGCTATAATGCATGACAATTTCTCGGTTAAGTTATTAAACAGGGAGCTTGCCAGAGACACCACCATCGCATCGGCACAACAGACTCTGCGTGCTGCGTTGCACGGCAAAACGTACGATATAAAAATATATATACTTATGAGCTCCAAGCTTACAAACCTAGCTGACCTTGATTGAGGGCATATCTAAGCATTACTGGTTGTAGTTACAGTCTCTTGCAAGCGTAATATGCAGTTTGTGGACCACGTGCTTTTACTGAATGTTTCCAGTTTATTGGTGGTAAAACGTGCGTGTGTACAAGGCCTCTATGTACAAGGCCAGAACCTACTTGTCTCTAGAGAGCTTGTTTTCTGAAACAGCCTCTTGTCAGAACTCTGGAGACGCCTGCGCTAATATAAATGTAAGGAGACGTGCAGGCAACATTAGCTGCCAAGGATTGCAGCGATTTATTTGGCTATATTAAATCGCCGCGTGCGCGTTTTCCTGCTTTCTGTGCTTTGTGTTCAGCCACTCTTCCACTCCCCCTTAATTTTCCTTTGGCCCTCCCAATATCTGTAATGACTTTCTTGGTCACCATTTTCTCTACTCAACCACATCATTTCGCTATTTATTCAATTCAATTGAGTATTTGTTTCACCACAATATTGGTAGACAGTTGATTCATGTTTCAGAAGGTGTCATGATGTGACATTTCGGTCTCTTAATATGTATTTAACTTTGGACGATAAGGACGTTCCGCAAATTTCTGCACATACAAGGATATGATAGCGTCCAATATCACACTCTCCACAGAAGCTACGATCTTTTGCATGGCTCTTTTCCATCTCTGCGAACAAAAGGCCGGGCCATCAGTACAGTTCTCCGCCACAAATTTAAATGTCTGTTCCCTCTATAGGCTCGATATAAATCTAGAATGTGCGCTGTAAATGGTGTGTTATCAAGTACCAGGTCTTCAATAAGTGTTCTCCCTCCGCACATATCTAAGGCAAGTGTTGCCGATGCGCATTTTGGAAGTCGTAATACACGCTTAACATAGCGGGCCTTAAGCTTGTCCAGACTATTTAATTGGCTCTGGGGTCAGGTATTGTGTAATTGAAGAAAGACAGTATATTGCTGCAGGGGGTACATTGATTTTAAAGCAATTTATGGCTGTTTTTACGTCCTCTTTATCATTTTGCCTAACAAAACATTGTAGACGTAGCTTTTGCTTGTATCTCCTCGATATGTCTGCGAGCCCCTAAAAGAGAGTTAGGGGTTAGCCTTTATACGAAAAGTGGCTAACTAATTTGAGTGGTTTTACCTAAACACGCTACACTAAAGAGCATAATCCCTGGCAGCGTACGGCCATTCTCTGCTAAAACGTAACCCTTTGACTTTTCGGCGTTAAGTTTGAGCTTGTTTTCTTCGCATTATTTGACGGTTTCGTTGAGGTAAAACTGCAGATGGTTACGAGATTTCGCTAAAATGACTAGGTCGTCGGCATAAAATGAAAAATGAGCGTTAAGATTACGCATTTAGTCGGCAAGTCCAGTTACATACAATTAAATAAGAAATGGACTAGCTGAGTCTCCTTGGGCTAGCCCGATAGTGTGTGTTACGGGCGTTGGTACATAGCGGTCGCCGTTTTTGACCGAAATTATATTGTACGCTAATATATTATAAACGAAATTATGTTAAAACTATTGCGAAGTGTGTCTAATAAACGGCCCCTTGGCAGGCAATCGAACGCAGTTTGAAAATCAATAAACGCAGCATATGTCATTTCCTTGTTAGAAAGGCGGTTTGATACATGGTTTAAAACAAATTCAACTGCATCTGACGTCGATTGGCTTTTTAAAAAAACCTTATTGTTCAACCGGGATTTTGTTTTCTACGTAAGAGTACAATCGACCGACGATGAGCGACGTTAATAAATTGTAGAGGGCACAAAATGACGATGTTAAACTTCAGAGGTTCATTAAGAATACGATCAGGTCCTGCTGATTTCCCGTTTTCGATACAATTGGGAAAAACACTCTTTGTCATTTATCAATGGGTTTGAGGGCACTGGTCTCCTTGGAAGCCATGGTTTCTGCACGCTTGCCGAAATTAGCCTAATGCGCTGTTGTTCCTCGTAGTGCCGTGTATTTTTTTTCTTTATATTTCTAAATATTCGTTTAATTCAGCCAGCTGTAAGAGTTTAGTTGACGTTGTGGGTTTGCACAGACAGATCACTTGCTTTATTTGTCGACATTCCTTGTCGAACCACGGCCAGTGCCTCTGCAGTCTCACGTTCTTTAGTTTTGCGGTCATGTGAATAGACCACTTAATCGTTTTTCAATATGGTTTATGTCATCTGTGCCGTAGCCCATTTTAAGTGCTTGTTCCAGTATG
>QVRM01001827.1:0-25687 GCA_003439945.1 Dermanyssus gallinae | reverse complement strand
ACCTGAAAGAGAGTGCCCTTCGGCTTCTGGCGGTCAGGGAGGACGACCCCTCCGACAAAGCTGTATGGCGGCGCAATGTGAAGGACCACTGACAGTCGACTCCCCCCAAAAAGGGGTTACCAGTCGGTGGACGGCCCTGGTCCGAGTCGCTCCGGCTGATGCCGGCAAGATCCTCGGCATTAAGCGAATCCAAATGGAATGGTCCTCGTGCCCCATCTCGGAGTGGATCAGTGTCCCGACATCCCAAAAGTGCCAACGAGTGGGCACCCTGCCACTGTGCATCTTTGACGCAGTCAAAACCAGGTGCTGTCATAACTGCGGAGAACTGGGGCACCTCCCCAGGGAGTGCACGGGGAAAGCCACGTGCTACAACTGCGGCGAAGAAAAACCAACGGCCAACGTCGCTGCGTGCTCGAAATTGAGGAAACAGCTGGAGGAGCTTCGTCGCCGCGGTAGCCAAGCCAACACCCGACCGGCACCCGTGCTGTTTGCCCTTAGGCCCTGCCCCGCAGCGCCCCGATCTACTCTACCCTAATGACGTTGTGGACGCCAAAGTATGCACCCTGGTAACGGTGGGCAGAAGAGCGCCGCCCAAACCGGCTTGCCGACGTCAAGGGGCAACTAGACTTGCAGTTGACCGCCGCTGCCACTTTCAAATCTTGGGACATGGCAGCAGCTATGGTTTGTCCTGGATCGACGTGGCGAACGTTGGGCGCTTTTACTAATGCTATTGCAGCCCATACAACGTTCCACCTGAAGTTCTTATCGAGAAGACATAAGCGTATCTTTTAATCAATGTGACAATGGACTTAGTCGTTCTTAACACAGGAACCCCCACTTTCCGCAGGGCAGGGCGCACTTCTTGTATTGACTTAACTATCACACGCCGGGCAGCGGCCCACAGGATTTTAAACTGGAGAGTGCTGCATGACAAAGAATTGCTAAGTGACCGTCACATCATCGAATTCCACGTGACGACAAGCATGAAGCAACCACTAACGCTGCATCCGCCTATGAGAAGCTTGGAAGGCACCGAATTTCGGAAGTCCCTTATTAGGGCCTGCATAGGGCTAGGCGGGCCGCCGTCTAGCATGGCGGGTCTCCAGAGACTCTTAGAGACCGCGTGCAAGGCCCCATCGGGGCGTGGTTCGAATCCGAGCCGCCGCGGTACACCAAAGCATTAGTGGACCGCGGAGATCGGACTCCTAAGGGAGAAGTGCCTCCAGTAGCGACGCCTCTTCACCCGGGCCCTAAGGCGCGCACCCGAAGGGGACGATACCCTGCACCATGGCGCCGAGTGCAAGAGGCTGCGGATCCTCCTACGCGGGGAGATCTTCAGGAGCAAGGAATGCTGGAAGGCCTTTCTCGAAGAATTGAAGTGCAGCCGGGAGACCCTCGGACGCCGCTTGCGGGGAGCTGCACCAGAGACCTCATCTCTGACCTGAATGCGTGGTACGACTGTAACCACGGTGAGCTGTCTTATAGTACGACACAGGTGCTGAGCGGGCACGGTCAGTTCCAAACGTACATGGTCAGATTAACTAGGTGAGTGTCGACATCTGCGCGTTATGCAGATCGGGTGAGACAGACGATGTCGAGCACACGGTTCGACAATGTCGGGCCCTACGAGAAGCCAGAGACGCGCGTGTGACCATCGTGAGAAGAAACCGATCAAGAAGGTTGTAGCACACATGCTGACATCGGCGAAGGCATGGGGGTTCTGTACCCACTTTAAGGCTATCATGTTCTTCAAGGCAGTCAAGGAAACGGCCAGGAGAGCTCGTTTCAAAGATAGCCTCCGATCCAGCCGAGAGGGAGCGCCCGTAGATGAAAGGAAAGAAGGGGAAATAGGCAGCAAAGGCAAACTAGCATTGGGATTAGGCAGGGACAGCCAGGAACGCTCCAGACGATGGCTCTTGACGCATCCCCAAGTGGCAGAACAGTGGAAGGCGCTAACGGTCTGGATGACGCGTCTGAGCTGCAACAACGCAGATATGGGGCGCCAAATGATGTCAGAGATAAGTCTGCGTATTTGTCTTGGTTGTGGCTGAATTTACAAGTTATACTTGTATATTGAGTTTCCAGCGTTAGTATGGGCTTTGCTGGCTAACACTTTACAACTATATGTAACGGCAGTGCATTCCTGAAAGAAATAGCTAAACGTATCTGAAACTGTCTGCTTTACAGTGTAGTGACTCAGGCTGCTGGGTCTTGACGTAGGAGCGAGTGAAGTTGTGGACAACATTCTACGTCTAGACTTTAGACTATTCAATGACAGGATGATTGAATAAACGTAAGGCGGAATCTTTAAAGAAGTCCACTAAAAATATTTTGATACAAAGGTATAAAAGCAAAATATTTAATTATTTTTCTCATTTGATTTCTTTAAAATACCTCAATGACTTCCGCTCGCTCCAATGCAGCTGTTCCATCTTCTTTCAAAATTGATTTGTGCTACTCCTGCAACTTTTGTATAGCTGCTGTGAGACGTGATGACGTCAGCCTCCCTTATTGCTGCCCACTCTTTCTTTTCCCGGTACCTTTGCTTTTCTTTTCTTTACGATTTCCAAACTAACCGTTAATGATCTCACAGTCGGAACGGTCTTTACGTATTCCCGAGTCAACCTACTAGCTTGCTTGGCCGCCCTGCACCGTTTATCAAACCAAGGTCTTCCGCCCCTCTGCTGCGGTGGCGACATCGCAGATTTTGCAGTACCTACCAGTTTGCGTTCGTAGCAATCTACCGGATTGCTCTTGGCACCGGGGGTACCCTGCTAAATATCTGTAAAAGGACATTGCCATTTAGCTTACCCCCTGAACCTTCTGTTTTCGTAAATATTGTCCCTAATTTTCACTCAGATACCCATCGGTTTATAATTTCTGGATCCCGCGCGTTCCTATAAATAATTGTCGTGCCAGGTAAACTGTATGTTCCTTCTGTCTATGTCTGTTGCAAATAGGTCAATAGCCTGATGACCCGTGGCATTAGAATGTGCACCAAGCATGCCTAGCAAAGCCACCGTTATTTTCGAGTCAATCGAGTCGAATCTTGCATTTAAGTTCCCTCTATAGACAGTATATATATATATATATATATATTTTTTTTTTTATCATTAGAGTAACGCTTCTATACCCAACAGGAGGCGCTCGATTATCGTCTCTGTTGACTCCGTTCCCGCCATTTACGCATAAGTGCCCACTGGTTCTAGTTTAAGTGACATTACTGCAATTAACTTTTTTGCTACTGTTTTCACTCTCATTTTCCCCACCGTGTATACCCCCGCAAGGCCTACCCGGACCCTTTCTGCACAATGCCAGTGCATGATACCGATAGAGTCCCCGTATACCAACTGCTCTCCCGCCTAGGTCTCCGTCAAAATAAAAACGGTTACCTCTTTGTACGTATTGTCCTCGAGCAGATCTAACATTCCTCTACCCCCGCAATTCGATGTGTTAGCAAAATAACTAAATATTGTCTCAAAAATTGTTCTGGGTTTTAAGAAAGGGGCGCCTTGTAGTTTGTTTTAACGAGAGGCGTCTGCTCACAGTTGCCCGTCTTTTTTCAATGCGTAATACTTTACCTAAAAGGAAAATCTATCTCTACATACATTATGTGGACGAACACATCAATAAAACAGGTCCTTGCGCGACTACTGAATAGTAAACAGTTGCCGGAGCTCACTATCCAGCAACCGAAGTCCGTTGGGGCGTCCCGGAGAGCTGTCGTGCGGCTAGAGGTAGTGCAAACGCTAAAATCTCACGCTGAGGTACAGAGCAGCAAAGCATCGCCTGCCGGCTACCAGTGAGCTTTTCCACGAACGCAATGCTTATTTCTGCCATTCCAGAAGCCTAGAAGCCGTACAAAAGCAGTTGCAAGAGTTATAACTCATGACTGCGTAACAGAATATTAAGGCTAATACAACTAGTAAAACGATTTCAGTCAAATATATGTACTTCACTCAAATGGGGTAAATGATCTAGTGTTTGTAAGCTGAATGAGCAGCTGGAGAAACAATACTCCGATCGAGTAAGCTATATCATGTAAATACTTAGTGCTAATCTACGGGAGTTAAATTCAATGAACGACTGAATATGAAAGCAAGCTGAAACTAATTAGGACAGCCGTCTTTCTTAATTAGTAGTTTAATAACACTTTGTTAACAACACTCTGTTTGGCGCCGGAACGTGCAGACGTATGTCTACAGAGCTCCGAGGGGTCATGCTTGCCTGTGTGAATGCAGGACGGCAAACCCAGATAATGACATACCATGGTGATTCGTTAAACTCAGTGATAATATTGGTGTATTGTATGTGGCCATACGATGGAGAAGTAGGAAGCCAAGCCGCTGTGAAGTTCAAACAAGTCCTTTTCAGCAAGGTGAAGCATAACGAAACGACCCGCGCAGCGGTCGGAAGGCTACTAACGGTCTACCGTGCATTCAAATTTAAATTCTAACGGCTGCTCAACTAGTGGGAGTTGACGCTGGATAACGCTGTACTATATAAAAAGTACCTGGCGTGGCGTACATATAGACCGCATAGCATTTTTGTGAAAATAATGCCATACCAACTAAGATTAACGATAATGTACCGACCAGAACCGGCTGTTTTGCCTGAGGCGCCGCATCTCCCCTTGGAGATGAGTTTCTATCTACGACACACCGGCTGGGCCCTGCGCAACAAGACGGCGAGTCCCATTTTCAACGCCGTCTACCCAGCCGGCCTGCCTTGTGACATCACCTATCGCATGTATATACTGCGGTGGCTTGTTTAGAAGCTCAGAACCGAACAGCATTTATGTGCATACATTGTAAAAGCAGAATTGAAAAAGAAGTGAAGGAAACGAATATATTTGAGCATGAGGACGAACAGGCCGCTTGTAATAATAACTATTGCATTAACGTCGGAAAAACATTGTGTGTTCTTAAATCTGCCATTGAGGACCTGAAGTAATATATAACACACAGCCGACGGACCAGCTCGTCATGCTGCACGCCGGGCTAAACGATATCTTAAAGAGCCCAGCCAGTGATGATATTGTCGAGGTGTGGAGGCGGATGCAGCATCAGCTGGATGACCTGGTAACGCTCTGAAATTCAACAACGTCAGGCTGACAGTCTGTTCTATTCCGGTAGTAAGAGGCGGCCCAGGTAGAGACTGGGCTATCATATGTAAAGCTTAAGGGGGGAGGTGCGTTTAGTGGGTATGGGTCTCAACGGAGTAACATCCAGCCGTTGGGGTCGAGTCCCACACTGCTAGAGATAGACTCGTAGCGATAGTGCGTAGCTGCATTTAATACCTCCTCTAAAAAAAAGTAGAGACCGCCGCGCGGATTGCGAGGTTGCCACCGGTAAAATGTTGGCTAAATTTAAAGATTCGGCCGTGTTTCATCCTGACTTCTCGTATATCCAGCGCTAAGCTCAGTCGATGGACACCGATGGTGTACATTTCAACCGCCGTGGAGCAAGTCAGGCGGCCAGGCCTATCGCCCGTGAAGCCGCCAGTTTCCTGGGAGAGAAACCAGATATTTAGGGACTTAACAGTTCAGTTCAACTCGGCGTCAGCTAGCTAACCATTCCTACCGGGCAATTTTCTCCCCTGTTGCCGGGAGCAGCAGAAACAACTTCAACAATCAATCCGGGATCGCTCCTTTGGAACACCGTCCTTCACCCTTTCCTTCACCACCGGTCCTCCCGCCATTCCCCCCGGCTCAACATACCGCCTTCATCTCTGACACCAGTACCTACACATCCCGGCCTCTTCCCAGATTACCTGCTGTATTAAAACAATCTGGACTAAATTGCCGCCTTAGTATCTCCGCCCAACAGTTGGCATCGCTTGCCCCTGCGCATAAAAACGCGCTTTTAACGTCAACCTCATCGCATCCCGTCGGGGTTTTCCGGCCCCTACCAAACCAGCCAAACTGCGAGAAACGAAAACTACAATAGACGTCGTCAGGATCGAAACCAACGAGACAAACAGCCTGCAAACCTTAACGAGCAGCACCAGGCACATTTCCGCAACAAATATTGTCCACCGTCGATGTCGCCAGGTCACGAAAGGCAACTGAAAAACCGGCCGTAGCCGGTGATACCGAACTCACCCATCAAAGTCCTGCCGCACTTGGAGCAGCTGACTCTTGCGGTCGAGGCACTCAGAAACCAACCTCGGATGAAAGAAGATTCACGATTAGCCGGGGGTGTTTAAACTAGTCGAAATTGTTTTTATCTGAATGCCCGCCCGTTAGCCCCTCCAGGCGCTATGGATGCCCTTTCGGATTATTGTTTATTAAACAGCATCGATGTAATTTTTATTTCAGAGACATAGCTAACTAGCGCAATTTGTGACAGAGAGGTTTAATTCGGTGACCGGTACTCGGTGCATCGAATGGATCGAGTTTCCAGGGGTGGGGGAGTGTGTATTTTAGCACTCAAAGAAATACACTGTCGCTGAATTGAGACATCCACACGCTCGGAAACCGTAGCGGTAGACATGCTTTACGATTACATTATCATTCGAATTATATGCTGTTACGTCACCAATGCGAACTCCGGCGCCCAAAGAAAGGCCCGTATCGAAAATGTAATAGAAGTTCTAGAATTCTGATTTGATGTCAATTATCTTATTTGCGTGGTTGCATGGTTGGTTAACATGCCTGACACTGACTGGTCAAATCTGCGCTTAAGTGATGCTACCAGCCCAGAGAAGGTTTTTACTAACTTTTGCATCGTTAATGGTTTAGATCAGCCTGTTATGCAATCCACAAGGAAAAACAATATTCTCGACTTGCTTATTACATCTGAGAAGGAGCCAGCAGTCGTGGATTCCCTATAGCTAGAGATAATCGGGCTCTCAGCTTCTTGATTCTGGTCCCTTCTTCCCATTTCTTAGGGCCGGGTGGTGGGTTCAACTTCTGGAAGGCAGATTATGACTCGATTTGTACAAATCTTGCGAGCGTAAACTGGACAACATTCTTTACAAGATGTGTTGACATTAAGCAGATGTATAATACATTTATCGATGATATATGTCGAGGAAGGCCTCGACACTGTTGAGAATTCTTGAGGAATCAAAACTATTTTTTAAGGATGCTAAATAATTTGTTTGCGACGCGAGTAAGCGACTCTGAGGTCGTGAGGACTACCCTTACTAAAAGTCGATAATGTACTCATTGACAATAACCGAAGTGAAGCGGCGGTGTTCTCTAAACTGTTTTCCTCTGTATATACACCTCCGGATGATCAGCCGTCGTCACTGACAGATCGCGTGCGTATAGAAAGACGTCATAACCAGACAATTCGTAAGCAGCTTTTAACCTCAATCGAGGACATAATTAAAAAGATCAAAACACTCAAGGACAAGTGCAGTTTTACACCAGATGGTATTCCACTATTTTTTTTATAAAAACACCTGTGAGTTTATCGCCGAATCATTGCTGTACATTTTCCAGAGATCGTCTTGTGATGGGCAAGTCCCTTTATTATTTCGAAGGTCAATTGTAACGTCTATATTTAAAAAGGTGCTAAGGATTCAGTGGATAACTACCGGCCGGTGACTCAACTGTCCATTGCGTGTATTATAATGGAGAAATTAATTGTTGATCATATTGAAAACTTTTTTGTGTGTAACAAATGATTGACATTAATCAGCATCGCTTTGCCAGGAGCCGTTCCACAGGCACACAACTCTCTATGATCCACGATTAAAGTCTACATATAAATAATCGTAGAACATTTCATTGCATATATTTTAATTTTTCAAAGGCACTTGACAAGGTAAATCAAAAAAGTATGTTACAAAAATTAGAAAGTAATGATTCCACAACTTGTCAATGGGTTTTAGCATACCTTACCGGTATAAAAATTTACCGTCAATGTCGGTAACGTATTAGGTAAGTCAAAAAGTTCGTCGGCTTTCTTACCCGATTTTAAAGAGCCTTATTTATGCAGACAACAGTATTTTTATTAAATGATATATTGACCGTTTTGTTCGATAACCTTCGCCCATCGCCTCGGTAGATCCATGATTCCTTTCTCCCAGAACGTCTTGTCCTTCTCGTCGAAATACTGAGTGAGGTGATTTTTTTATAGCCTCCAAAGATTCAAATGTTGTGCCATCAAGGGAGTTCTGGAGAGACCTGAACAAGTGATAATCAGATGGTGCGAGGTCGGGACTATAAGCTGGGTGTGGCAGCACATCCCAGTCAAACTCCGCCAATTTTTGCCGGGTGGCCAAACTTTTGTGTGGTGTCGCCTTATCATGTTGAAAAGTGACGCCCCACCTGTTTGACAATTCCGAGCGCTTTGTTGCTACTGCAGCCTTCAAATATTCGAGTTGTCTGCAGTTGACGACGGAGTTGATCGTCTGACCCATTGGAAGCAGCTCAAAATACACGACGCCCTTACAGTCCCACCAGCAGCACAGCATAACCTTCTTCTGAATGAATTTCGGGTTTAGGGATAGCTGCGGCCTGAGAACCTCTGGGGACCCAACTTCTTTTCTGTGTTACGTTTCTGTAGAGAATCCATTTTTCATCGCCGGTTATCAATCTCCTCAGAAATGGCTCATTCGAGTTCTTCCGGAGGAGTGCGTGACAGGTATCGACTCGCCCTTCAAGTTGCCTATCATTGAGGTCGTGTGGTAGCCAGATATTCCGCTTGCACGAGAAACCTGCATCATGGAGGCGATTCCAAACGGTTCCGTGGGAGACTCCCGTTACATCTTCAATTTCTTTTATGGTCAAATCTTGGTTCGAAGTAACCAGGCTTATGACTTCGTCGGTCTCCACAACATTGGGTCGTCCTGACCTCGGTTCATCTTCGAGATTGAAGTTTCCAGCTTTGAAACGGGCGAATCGCTTTTCGACTGTGGATTTGTGTACTGCGTTTTCGCCGTAGACTGCACATATCCTCCGGGTTGTTTGCGCTGCACTTATGACTTCACGGTAGAAGAACAACATAATGTGTCGAAAATGCGTATTTTTGTCCTCCATTGCAAACAGCTGCCAATTCCGCAAACGAAACGGTAATGTTGGAACCGGTATACCGTCGCGCCGCCACGGGTCTGCTCCTGAATGTAAACACCCAGCCGCACTCTCAGGCGGCCATGCTGCAGAGCGCGGGAATTTCAAAAATGTGGTCCCAGAAAGCCGACGAACTTTTTGACTTACCTAATAGAAAGTGACTCCTTCCCCTGCACTTCAGGGGTACCGCAAGGGTCGTGCATTGGGCCCCTTCTCTTCAAAATATACGCCCTCGATCTCCCAACAGTGATTCCAGAAGATGTCATTTATCTCTTATTTGCCGACGATTTAAAAATATACTCAGCCGTCAACAATTCCACAAGTATTATTTAACTTGCAATTAAAAACATTGAAAATTGGTGTTGTGAGAATAGGATGCAAATATCTGTGCCTAAATGTGCCGTGATGTCTTCAGATGGCAGTTCGCTATTGTATACACCCGCCAACGATGCAATACTAGTAATTAAATCTTTTCGAGATCTTGGTGCGATTGTAACCCCTAAATTAGACCTCTTTTAACATATTACTGCCACCGTCACTTCTGCTTCACAACTATGTAATACCATATTTTACTGTTTCATTTGAAAAAATCCTGATTTCTTTGTGAATTTGTACAGAAGTCTAGTCTTATCTATATTCCTCTACTGCAGCCAGGTTGGGGCTTCTTATATGGCAAAATGTAAAAATGCCATTGAGAGGGTATAGGCCAAATTTACCAGACGAACATCAAAAGGATGTAATATTCCTCGTGAAAGCCTATCTCTTGTGCCAATACGTACGTTACACGAACGTGATCTGTCGCTGTATAAAACATTGTGCTGTCTCGGAACTGACCAGACCATGTTTACATGCATAGATAATGGACTGCGAAGTAGAGTAAATGTTAGATCACTGAAAGTTGCGCGCTCAATGAAGGTAAACAATACATTCTCGTGGAGAGTTCCACGAAGTCTGCGAAGTCGACAGACCTGATGTATGTTCTAATTATATTCAGATGTTAATTATTTTGTTTAAAACAATGTATACTTAGGCACATATGACCCCTGAATAAAGGTGTTTTTAACTTGACTTTAGCAAACTCGATGTCGGTTTACGCGTGATGTCTATTTACAACAATTAGACCGTTGGCGAACAGTTATGCATCTACCAGCAACGTCAAGTTAAGCAGACAATAAAGCGAGTTTATGCTGAGGTTTTTAATCAATTTATCAGAGTGTGGGTCGCCAGAAAGACTAAGTCCCTATCAGACGAACTTGTCAATAAAGTCGAGATCACCAGTCAATCTCAGCACAGATACATTAAAAATCCAAATGGCTTCATAACAAATCCACAAGCTCTTAACTAGATCGATAGCAAATCACCCGAGGGTCCAAAGGGGCCGCCTCATTGTGAATCCGCCTGAAAAAATAAACGACCTAGTCATGGCTAGATAAGATACGATTTTCACACCAAAGCCGTGTAACGTTTAAGTCCCGAAACCAGTTTTCTAACTACGCCAAAGAATCGGTCAATGCGGATGATTTATAAAGGTCTTCCTATACTAAGGTGGTGGGAGCTTTACGTGACTTTTGTTGTTTATTTATTTGTTATGTGTTATCTACAACATTTTTGTTACTCAATGTTGGGAACCCCCATCTCTTCAGAAATACAACCGCTGTTAACCCAATGACAAATTTTTGGCGGCAATCCTACAAAGCGCAACGCAGCATTCTATATGCTGCTTAGAACAGGTTTTTAAAGCAAACAGCTTGGTTCAAATATTACAGGTACAAGTTTGGCTGGCGGCCATTGCCGAGCTAATTTGAAAACTTTGCCAGTGTCCCCGCAAAATTGCTTTGTGCTACTTCCATACTAATTACACCTTAGTTAGATTAAATGTAACGTCGAGCCCGGTGGCGTGGTGGCCTAAATCTGCGCCTCGCAACCGGAGGAGACTATAGGTGCGCGGGTTCGAGCCCCACTATTGCACATTTGTATTTATGGGGGTCCGTCTATGAAGCAATGTGAAAAACAGTTCCGTGGACGTTAAATCTTGGCTGAGCTTGCTAGCGGGCTGCGGACCGGCAGTGGAAACAATCAGAGTCAGGCTTAGGTCACCTATTATTGAACCACTTCAACCATTTTTGTTAGAGTGGCAAGGAAAAGTGACCGAGGCCTCGGCTGAGGTAGCGCAGTTAGACGTGTACCTCGCCAGGGAGCTTTGGGATGGAATGGCATGCACTAGCCGGCACGTGTACACAAGGTACATTGTGCATGGCTATCATCACTTGGTGTGTTCGACTCAAGGATTTCACCAAATTGGCGATCAATGTCGTTGCCGGTTCTGCTCGCAGATATGCGCTAAATACCACGCAGCGAGCTGCCAGACGCAACGGCGGTCTTTGCACTTCCTCTCCCGGTGGGACGGTCGCTGAAGTGTTAAAATTGTATATAATGATGACTGTATTATAATTATGTACCATCTTGAAATGCAAAGTTATTGCGAAATAAACAATATATATATATATATATATATAAATCTTGGCTGAGGGTCAGCCCGAAAACTTTACTTACTTACTGAAGGGACGTGACAACCGACATCAAGATTTACGCTCTTGCCAGCCGCAAATAGTCGCCACTGTAATACTATATTATGACAACTAATCAAACAATTAACGCCACGAAGCTTAGAATAGAGCCTGGCTCTTTTTGCGGAATTCACCGCATTATCGCGCTATCGAAAACTAATAACTCACAACAGCAGGCAGCCGCTTTCTAGGTAATTAATTATAAACTTATATATATTTTTTAATTAAAATATTAAATCCGCGCAAGCGGAACTATTTCAAACTACTCCTCCCGGCTGATTCTCGACGTCAAAGTATTTTTGTTAAAGTGTTTGGCGGTTCCCATGGTCATATAATGGTTATGGATGCACTCTACAAGCAGCCTTCAGGTAGGTCCCTAGTTATGTTTTAATGCACAAGAAGATTTACCTCCAAAGGTGAACAGGTTAAAGACAATCTACATGATAAATAATTCAAGGATATAAAAAAAAATCTACATGATTGGTGCTAACAGTTAGTTAAGTCGAATGCTCCTATTTATAGATAAACACTGTTTTTTAAACAAAATATTTAACATTTATATAAAATCCCTCAATTTCGCAGATTTCATGTAACTCTCCATGAGAATGTATTGTTTATCTTCACTGAGCGCGCAACATCCAGTGATCTAATATTCACTCCACTTCGTATTCCATTATCTACATATTTAAGCACGGTATGGTCAGTCCCGAGAAAGCACATTTTCTATACAGCGATAGATCACCTCGTTCGTGTAATCTTTGCATTGGCGCAAGAGATACGCTTTCACGAGGAGTATTACATATTCTTGACACTCGTCTGATACATTTGGCCTGTACACTCCAAAAGGCATCTTTCACGATATAAGCAGCCCAAACCTGGCTGCAGTAAAGGAATTTGGGTAAGACTAGAGTTTTGTACAAATTCACATAGAAAACAGGATTTTTTAGAAAGAAGCATCTAAATATGGCATTACATAATTTTGCAGTAGAAGTGACAAAGGCAGTAATATGTTCAGAGAAGTCTAATTAAGGGGCCATAATCAACCAAGATAATTAAATGATTTAACTGCCGGTATTGCGTGGTTACAGAGTGTATACAGTGGCGAACTGCCATCTGATGACACCATCGGCACATTACGCACATTTCAAAACAGGCCTTGTCGGAACATCAATTCGGTTTCCCACAGGGCCGCTCACCGCTCGACGCACTGCAACGGGTTTGCATCACGCCAGACAAGAGACCACGAAGTCTTTAAAAACCAGGTTATACGCGCTTTTAATACTCTTGGATGTTCGTAACGCTTTTAACACAGTCAACTAGGCTGCGCTGAAACGACGGAGAATATCCCCCTACGTCCGCCGGATAATATCATCTTACCTGGAAGAAAGGACTCCTAGAGCGGGAGACAGCGAGTACGAACAGAGCTCGGTGGTCCCGCAGGGATCCGTAATTGGCCCGGTTCTCTGGAACATCGCATACGACGGAGTCTTGCGAATGGAGGGTCTGCCTGACGGTGTAGAAACTTTTAGCATACGCCGATGATCTGGCGTTGCTGGTGACAGCCAGACAGGAAACTCAACTACAGGAGCTGGCAAATATTGCTCTGGACAAAGTGGCCGAGTGGATGCGTGAGCATCATCTTCAACTGAATCTTCAATAAAAAACGGAGGCATTTTACCTCACTGGGCGGGCGCACGAGGGGGCTCTATCTGACTTTCTCGGGCCAACCCATAGCAATCAAGAAGGAGGCTAAGTACCTGGGGGTCATCCTGGACACCGGACTTACGGGTGCGGCGCATATCGCGCACGTCGCCCGCAAGGTCGCTGGGGTCGCGCAAAATCTTGCACGGATCCTCCAGCGAGAGGGAGGGGCGTCGTTGATAGTACTGGCCCGCCAGCTACCTTGGGATCTCCTGGCCAGAGAGAGAAGCGAACGCCGTCTTGACGGGAACTGGGACCTCGCGCGTGCACAACAGAAGACACTGGAACTGTGGAACACTGAATGGCAAAATCCCCGGGGCGACACCGGCAGTCAATGGACTTGCCGACTGATACCGGATCTGCGCTGGTGGTATGACAAGCAGCTGGGGGAGCTGTCGTACACCACAACACAAGTGCTCACAGGACACCGCCAGTTCCAGACACATGTGATGCGCATCGGCAAGGCCCCGGTTGACATCTGCGTCTTATGCTCCTTCGTGGACGCGGATGACGTCGAACACACGATCGTGCACTGCGCGGCCCTTGCGGGAGCACGTGCCTCTGCGACGCCCGAGCTGAGGGGAAAGACTCCGCAGTCGAGAGGGGGAGCTGAGGGAGGGAGAAGAGAGAGAGCAGATAGGCTCTCTGGAGGATCCCGACGCATCTCCCCAGAACGGGCAAGCATTGGCTAGGTGCATAGGGCGCTAGAACACGAGACTCCCCTCTCAGGGTTGTCAAAGTAGTGCCAATGCAATCCCGGGACTTGGGGGGGTGGGGAGGATATCAGTTTTAGTGGGTGCGAGTCCCATACTAGCTGCTGCTAGCTGCTAGTAGCGCTTGTGCATTATGCATTTCTGAGACCTTTCAAAAAAAACCTTAGACACATTTGCACCCTATCCTCACAACATTAGTTTTCAATGTTTGAAATTGCTAGCTGAATGATACTTGTGGGATTGTCGACTCCTAGGTATATTCGTAAATTGTCCGCGATTTAGAGATGAGTGACACCTTGTAGAACCACTTTTAGGAGCTCAAGTACGTATATTTTGAAGAGCAGGGGCCTAATGGACGATCCTTGCGTCACCCCATAATCGTCAATGTTATGCGTGCTTTCTGTATCGTAGCACTATCTCAAAGATATTCATTGTTTATTTACCAATGATGTTTGTTTCCAGGCGGTTCACTAATATGAATGTCAAAGATTGCCTAACTATATGACGTCGTGTTAATTTTATGGAAATCAGGGTGTTTATGTGTGTCGTACCTTACAAATCTAGAGGATTGCATTAGAAATAGTTATTTAGTATTTTTTCTAAGGTTGCTCTTGTTAGCTCTTCGTTATTTATCTGCTACTACTATAGGACTGTTTTGTAGCTTATTAGCGGCGCTGACTGTGTCTACTGCAAAAAAAGAGTCAATTTTAAGTTTCTGAACTATATATATATATATATATATATATATATATATATATATACATATATATACTGCAACGAAAGCGACCGAGTTTTTAACTGAGCAATAAATTGCAAGTAATTTCTTGATCTGAGAATAGAGCATAATGTTAAGTTAACGACGATGTTTAAACTATCGTTGGCTTATACGTTGTGGTCGTACGTCGTGTGCTACCTACATATACAATTGACTGCATTTGGCTGTAACTGACACAACCAATTTCAGGTGAACTTGTTTTCGTCAGCTGCTGTGCCTGCATTCGGCCATGAAGCTAAACTTTATCCAAATATTCATGATTGGTAAGTTATCTTTACATACAATCTGGCGTGAGGGAAAATGTATTCCTTGTCTTTAGTGAGAAAGAGGGGCTTAACTCCTGCCAACACAACGACAAGTTACCTTTGCGGTAGCTTGTGGTTACTATTCGGTTTGTGCGGTTGCAAACCTTGTAGTACCGCTTAAGTTAAGTGAGTTAGCGCTTAGGCTTAAATACTTGCGTCGTTTGACCTGCTCTACTTGCCGGCCGCGATGACGAGCCGAAATGCGCCAGGATTCAATTAGCAAAATGGGGGTATGAGGTATGCCCTCGGTTTGAGGAAAACCCGTGGTGAGCGGCGCTGCAAAAAGTGTTGTTCATTATCATGCGTCCATCCGATCCCGATGTTGCGCGTGCACGAATGACCGTGGGATCCTACAACGCCGACGGGGCCCCACAGCCACACTGGCAAGAAACTGAGGCGGTCGATTCAGGAAGGGCATAAAACTATGACCCTCTTGGTCTCGGTCGGAGAACTGCCTGGCGTTGGGCTAACTCGGCCAACCTGGGCGAATTGGGTTTATAGTATTATACGTGGCTGTGTGTATCGGGCTAAAATATTAATAAAGCCTAATGTTTATCCATCAATGTCGCCGTTTTCGGGCTGTTTAACGTGTAAATGTGGATATCGTAGATGAATCGCTTAATTGCACGACGATCCGTGTACATTGTAGTAATCCGCTTTTGATGTGTTTCGTACTTTACGGTTATCTAGCCGGCTAACTTCAAAAGTCATTATATATATATATATATATATATATATATATATAATGACCACTTTGTCCAGACATGCTAAATGGCGCTGATAGTACTACTAATTAGACATTTAGCCAATTTAACCAATAAGTAGCCGGGATTTGAGTCTGAAGTTATACGCTTGGCCGCGAAGTCGTCCACACCCAAGGCCTTGTCGTGGTTGAGGTATTCCCCATATACTTTTTGCAGGGTGAATATTAAAGGGTCCCCTTCTGCCTCTAAGTGAGTCACTGCTATAGTCATTGTCACGTTACCGTCTTCTGTAACTGTAAAGCATATTGTATGCCTACATTGACCATTTGCTTGCGGTGTCTGAATTGCAGCAGCTGTAATTGTTTTAATAGCTGTGGACATTGGCTCATTTGTCTGGACTTTGGGAGAAATGCGTCGGGAACGGCCTGGGCCTCTACTGATAAATTCTACAATGGGAAGGATATTTATGAAGCCGATTAATTTGTACGACTCACTCTACGTATTCAACTTGACCAATTATGATGACTTTGTGGCTGGACAAATACCTATTGTGCGTGAGCTCGGTCCTTATGTATACAGGTAAGATTAATGTGGTACCCACCTTTTTAAGATGCATTTTATATGGAATGTGCATTCAATATTACACATTTGTACGTACACTCACTGAAGTTGAGTGAGTGCGTAAAGGTATTCTTAGCTTAGCTGTCATCGCACTGCCTGTTGTTTGGCCAATTGAGGTTTGATAAGCTGTGGTGCGTTTAGATGTCAAAATGGTCACACTGACGTCGATTTGCATCTTGAGGCGTCCCACGTAGGGTAAAACTAAACTGCTGTTTCTGGTAACTTAATTTCAATCGCCTATATATTATAGGCGATTGAAATTAAAGTTACCACTCTATTAAAAAAATACATTCGATGACACGGCTGTACTCATTTTTTGTTCTCCTGAGACCTGGTTCGGACTCCACGATTTAGCTACTTTCTTAATCCAGTCTCTCATTTATTTAAGTAGTAGTAGCACGTGCGATTGGTTGTCTCCGACTGCGCATATGACGTAGATGCCTGAGCGCCTATTGAATATATCCGCATATATTAGAGTGCACAAATGCACTTTATTATGTTTAACACCACGAGTTTATAGCTCGAAGAACATCAAAAGATGGTAACAAGCGCATGCTTTTTAAATAATATATCTGATTAATTTAAACTATTTTAATATGTGCAATACATATATTCATTCAATAAAATTCAAATGCACCTTTATTTTGTCAAAGGGGGACATTATTTACATTTTACAAAGCGTTACCTAGATACATACAATAGTCAGTTTACTCGAGTGCCGTCATTTGCGCTATATAACATATTAAGATCCTACTAGGTGAATTTAACTATACTCCTAAACCATATATATATATAGGATTCGGCGTTCGAACGTCGAGGTGTGCGGACGTGTTTTCGGTGGCTAGTGCAAATAGTGGAGTGTTACCTGGCTCATTTGCCACGGCCTGGCCTGGCAGTGGCCCAGTCGGATCGCCTTCACCTTGCGCTTCGTCCGAAACTCTCAAGTGTTTCACTGGTTAACCTGAGGTGCCGCTCAGTTCACCGGTCCTCCTGTGTAGTGTACTTTTTATTGCTTGTGCGCCATAACAGCCACGGCATAACACGGCTCTCGTTCCGTCAATTTAGACGGTGGAGCCGTTTTGACAACCGGCTGATTCCGCGTGCGTCCACGCAGCTACATTTGGCGCCAGTGTGACTGTTTGTAAACAATCACTCTGCCTTGGTGACATATATATACAAGACACTGGTGAGATACATACAGAAGGTGACATACATATAAAAGACATTGGTGACATATATATATATATAAAAGGTGACATACATATATACATTGGTGACATATATACATATACTTGGTGATATAACTATACGAGGCATCGACTGTGAATGTGAAACGCCCTCATCATGGGCCCAAATGCCCCTGCCCGGCCAGTGGTACCTCCTGCTAGCCTGGACATAGCGAACATTCGCGCCGATGCACCTACAGCCGAAAATGATATATCGAGGCCCACTAGCGCCATGAGTAACGTATCCGCGGGTGTAAAGCGAAGAAGGCAGGGTGCCGATGCTGACTCGGTGGTTGATGAGCCCTCGGGTCACGACGATTTTACCGTTGTCACCAGCGCGAGGGAAAAAAGACCGTGATGTGGGAGCAAAGGCAGCTAGACCGGCTGAAAAATGAAGCCAGCTCAGGAACATTTGGAGCATTCAGGGTTCGTCTCAGACACAAGGAGAATCCTGACGGGAGTTCCGTCGACTTCAAGGAAGGCTCGATGTTACGGCTATTTAAGGCAATTCACAGTCTGGTGCCGGAGGGTCGTATTTCAGGCGACAAGAGCAGTATATTTATTAACGTCACCTCCATCGATGTGGCCCAGAAGCTGTCACGCCTAACGTGTGTAGATGACATCCCGGTGACTGCCACTTGCCCGGGCTTGGCCTTGTTTAAGGCCAGGATTCAAGGAGTATGCACCTCGCTAACGGAGGAAGAGATCGTAACGGAGCTGACAAACGTTGGCGTCACAGCTGCCCGAAGACTGATCGTCTCTTGTGGTGATCAAAAGAGGCCTCTGCCGAAGGTTATCTTGACTTTTGACCGTCAACCACCGGCGTCAGTGTTTTTGGGTTATCGCTCGCATGCGGTGGTTCTAGAACCGAACCAGCCCAGAGTCTGCTTCAACTGTTCCAGGGTTGGCCATATGGCGGCTAACTGTTCACTTCCCAAGGCTTGTCGCAACTGTGGCAAAGGAGGCCACCTTGCGGCAGATTGTTTGAACCCGCCTAAATGTGTCAACTGCGGGGGACCCCACGACGCAAAGTCACCCAGCTGCCCAAGACTATTTTACCTGAGAGAAAGAAATCGTATTTTGATGGAAGCCAGAACCCTTCACCAGGTTCGTGCTACTCATCCGGATGCATCAATTAACGAAGCCTTGGCAGTTCCTGCACCCTCTTTACAGGGCTCTAATGTCGCTGGACTAGCTTCTGCCTCCACGGGAGGGGTGACATATGCCTCGGTGGTTCGTGGCATCGCGGTTAGTGAAAACGCCACGCCGCAGCTCCTTCTACCCCGGCCTAGGGCGGCACCGAAGCAGCGTCCCCGAGCCAAGCCACAAACGAAGGTGACCCGCACTCGTCTCCGGGGACCTCGCAAACCAGTGGCTCACGGGTCGTCCGGATTAGTCCGGGACTTAATATCTGTAAAATCCGAGTTGTCAAAAATGATTAAGTCAATCACGAATGCGCTACAACCATTATTGGCGCTTTTGACGGTTGCTAGCGATCTCAGGCAATCATAATGACGGACGATCACAGCATCGGCAGAACGGTGACAGAACCCACTGGTCACTTCGTCGGATCCTTCAGAAGGAGTCGGCCCAAGCTTCACGTCTATACAGAACCTTGCGACTACACCAAACTCCCTGGGGCCCAACAAGGTAACATGTCACCTATGCGGCCAGACCTTTGCTAGGGGAGGCCTCCGTAGACATGTCACAGTCAAGCATGGGGGCGGAGACGCCATACCCCTTCATAGCGGGGCCTCGAACGAAATCAATCCCGATCTCACGGAGTGCATCCAAGCCTACATCAAAAATAGAAAGTTGGTTCGCATCCTGCCCAAGGTGGTCAGGAAGTCGGTGGCTGACGCCCTGTCAGAGGTGTGCTTAAAGGTAGCTTCGGACAACGACGACGCCGCCTGGCTTGGACTTTTCTCCTTCGCTCCAGTCGTGCTAAGGTTAACGGTAGGCTGCAGGGATACACCCTCTCTGGCAGTGGTCATTAGGAAGAACTTGGTGGAGTTCCGACGCGGTGCTCGACTTACAGATCTGGCTCTCCTGCATACCGCAGGCGAGTCGGGTGGTAATGCTGAGCGAAATCATTCGATCACGCGGGCCGTGTTGGCCAAACTGTCGGACGGAGACGTGTCGGGGGCCGCCCGCCTTCTTCTGTCAGACGACGCCATGGTCGATGAACCAGCCGCCGCAGCGTCGCTACGGGAAAAACACCCCCCCGCGCAACCGGACCTTTGTTGGCCGTCTCCTCCTCCTTCACAACTTTTACCTTCTGCAACCTCGGTCAAGGATGTTCGCTATACGGTGGGATCATTTTCAAAGAGCTCGAGCGCCGGTCTAGATTTCATCAGACCTCGACTTCTACAGGACCTTCTCTCACCGACTCTCGGCTGCTCATCCGAAGGACTTGGCAAGGCCCTAGCAAAAGTAATCGATCTACTGCGATGGGGAGCTCCGCATCCGAGGTGGTGTCCTCTTATCTTCGGAGCGAGGCTGTTTGCACTTAAGAAAAAAGACGGCTCGTTTAGACCTATCGCTTGTTGATCGGTACTACGCAGGATCGCGGCGAAATTGGCAGTAAGGGACTCTAGAGATGTCATCAGCCTAGCGATTGGACCGCACCAGCTGGGTTTCTCCACCAAGGGAGGTGCTGAAATAATGATTCACGCTACCAGGGCTTTTATTGATTCTCGGCTCGATCCCTCCGTGCTAGTCAAACTTGACCTTAAGAACGCGTTTAACACCGTCAGGAGGGATCACTTGTTGAAGGTGGTTAGAGATGAGACCCCTGCCATTTATCACCAAGTAAAATTGGCCTACGGCGATCCATCGCACTTGGTCTTGCCCTCGGCACTGCTCACTTCGGCTGAAGGGGTTCAACAGGGAGATCTCCTCGCGCCTCCTCTGTTTTGTCTTGCCGTTAAGGACTTGATTAACTCAATTGAAAGTTCTCTCAATCTTTGGTACTTGGACGACGGGGTAATTGGAGGTAATATCAGTACTGTCTGTGAAGACTTAAAGAAGATACTTAGTTTCTCCACATGCAGCGGTTTGAAGTTGAACCCAATCAAGTGTGAGGTTCACATACTCGGCTCAGGTACAGCTGAAATCTCCGCTATACAGAACCTACTTCCAGGTTGCCGCGTAACAGGCGACGACCTGGATCTTCTTGGCGTACCCCTGTTCTCTCGCCACCTTGGACCGACAATCGAACGTGGGATGGAAAAACTGGAGGTTGGTCTTGATCGTCTTCCTCCAGCTGGGCGCCCACCGGGGGTTGTACCTCCTGCGTTCATGTTTCTCCGCGTCTAGGCTGAACTACCTGTTCAGGGGAATCAACAGTTCAGTCTTCTCGGCCCAGTTGGAAGAAATTAACTCGAAGGTGGGCTTTGCGTTGGAATCTATACTCAACTTCCGGCTGCGAGACGATTCCCTAGTTCAGGCCTTCTTACCGGTAGCCAGAGGCGGACTGGGCCTGCCTGAAGCTGTTTCTCTTTCAGTCGCAGCACACATCGCCTCGTTACATTCGGCGACTAGTGGTGTCGAGTCTATCCTGGACTCCCGGGCGATTGCAAACTTCCAGGCCACGCTTAAACAGACTCACGATGACGCCATCGCATTCTGTGGGTCTCTCGACGGCCAATGGAGCGGCCTGTGGGACCGAACAACTACGGCCGCTAGCAAAGCGAGGTTACAGGCAGTTTCCTCGCCCGGTGCAGGTGCATGGCTACACGCTCTCCCGAGCCCTCAGCTGGGTATCCTGCTCGACGATGAGTCTACACGAATACTAGTCGGGTTGAGGTTAGGAGTTGAGCTAGTCTCCCCACACCAGTGCAAATGCGGTGACGAGGTCGACTCCATAGGTCACCATGGACTTTCATGTCCGCAGAGTTCAGGCAGAATCGCACGCCACTCAGCCTTGAATGAAACATTTAGCAGAGGGCTATGGTCGGCGGACTACCCATGCATTTTGGAGCCTCCCGGCTTAGTTAGAGACGATGGGAAGAGACCTGATGGGATGACCCTAACTCCCTTCGAGCGGGGGCAAATGCTGGTGTGGGATGCGACCGTAACCGACTCTTTAGCCCCTTCAATGGTCGGTGCGGGCGCAGCCCGCCCTGGACACGCGGTAGCCCTAGCGGAGGCAGCCAAGTACCGAAAGTATTCAAGCGTCGCTTACCCACACGTGTACTCACCCCTTGCGTTTGAGACGCTGGGGGGGGCCTGGGCTGCTAACGAAGAAACTGCTTACCGATGTCGGAAGAAGATTGATGCTTGCTACAGGAGACAAGAGGGCGGGGGAATATTTACAGCAACGTCTGTCATTGGATGTTCAAAGAGGGAATGCCGCTTCGGTGAGAGGCACCCTGGCTAGGTGGACCAGCCCAAGCCTGGACCTAACGCCTTGAGTTATGCCCCGAGCGGGCTGTGCACATGTTCTTACATCACAAATGTATACCTTAATACACATAAATAAAAATATATATATATTGAGCTTATTTAGCGACATATGGATTATACAACCTATGTACGTTTATTTCTGCAAAGTATCGTTCATGACACAGATTCACTGTTCGTAAGGCTCACGATATCTTTTTTTGCAGTACTCGATTCGTTATGCTCTTTCTGTTAGAACTGTAGCAGCGACCCTCTTTGGCAAAACCCCGTCGAGAAAAGGGGTCTTGTTAGCTCCTTCAAAGCTTCCAATTTACTATGGCCGGCGTGCAAGATCACAAAGGAATGCCCTCCTAGATAATTTGAGCTGATATTTTTCGACATAGGCAGCTACGAATTACTATCCCGACTTTTTTTAGCAACGGTCTAAGAAGCCGTATGACACTGACTCCGATAAAAAATGCAGTAGTTTTATCGCTGTATTGGCAATCTAAATTTATGGTTCAACACGACACAGATTTTGTGTAGTTTGCTGCATAGTACTGTCGAATTGCTTTTCTGTCAATACTGGTTATACTACATACACCTCCACTTGGCAGAGTTATTTAGTGCCACCTATAGTTTATTAAAAGACACAAATTGTGGATAGCTCGTTGTACTCGCTTTCAAAATAAAAAATACGGTCTTCCTGTGTATTTAAGCTTTGGTATGACGCAGTTTAATTTATAAAGATTCGTATTGCAGATCTGGGTTTATTTTGTTTTTTTCTAGAGTTGAACGCGACAAGGTTTTATCTCGTTATGGAAACAATACTATTGAGTTTTTCTATCGAGAAACGTACTTCTTTGAGCCAAGTATGTCGAACGGAAGCATATATGATAAAATTACAACCGCAAACTACGCCGCCATGGCTTATTTTGATCCTGAGGCCAATTCTCGCGATTGGTCCTATTCTATCCACAAGAAAACACTTTTCGTAAAGACCACCGTTGGCCAGTATTTCTTTAGCGGGTAAGTTTCTGTTCTTTATTTTTTGTACAATAGTAAGGTTCCTGTTGACGCTTGTAGTATGTTCGCAATAAATACGCTCTCGTCGAAGAACAAATACAAAGGCCTCTTACGTGGTGTCTCGTGTACAAACACTTACAAAGCAAAATAAAGCAAATTTTCACGTGCACTTGGACAATTCTAGAGAAAACTATGAATCATTGTTGAAGAGTTATTTACAATAAAGAAGCGGGAGGAAGTCGGTAACTTATCGGTGATAGAACATGCCAACAACCACAGATCGAGCTCACCAGAAGCAAGGGAGGTATTACACTCCAGCTATTTTGGGCCATGCCCCACTGATATGGGAAAAATACGTAAGTATGTAATTTGATAACACCATTTGTCGATGCGCAACAGTTATTAGTGAGATTAAAGTGAGCTTTGCTAAAAAGAATGCATGGATTTGCCATGAATAATTCATGAATAATAATGAATGTATCGTTTTACTGCATTGCGGCAGCTACGCCGATCAAGATGTGGCTGATGTTTTGCCATCTACTATCGGCGGGTACGCATTTTTCACAGATTACAACGATACACCGGGATACGTCATGGAGCTGGTGTATAGTGATACAAAAAGGGTCAACAACATGATTTATCGCTCTGATTGGGAGTAAGTAGTCCTGGATTACGATCCTAAGTAATATTAAGTATTAGGTAACGTCATTAAAGGCAAAAAAATAGCTTTATGTTAGAAATATTTCGTCTGAATAAGTTTGCCGATTGGTGCAATTCTCAGTTGTGTATTGATATTATAGGACGGCGTGCTAAAATTAAGTCTTTTCTAAAATCATACTAAAATGTTGTTATTCTTTTATCACTAGGACATTTTTCCAAAATGATATTGTCGTTATTGTTTTCTCTCCACCAGGACGTTTTCCCAAAATGATAATATTAGATAAACCGTCATGGCGCTGGAAGTGCAAATGTAGCTGTTTAGTTCTGCTAGCCTTATCAGCACAAAATATAAGCAAACAATAGTTGTCATATTCATTCGTTTTGAAATTTGATATATGAAACAGCTGAACTTAATAAGAGTATAAATGAAACACTCTGATTATTGTTTGTTTTTAGCTCTCCTAGCGCATATGGAAATCGCTGTAACAAATTGGAGGGTACAGGTAGGTCATCTACAAGCACATCCTTATACCCAAATACCTAGTACTCATCCTGACTATGCCTTGACAGTGTAACAATTGCAAATAGCAATCAATAGATTAAAAGCATGCAAAAGCGGCACATACTGAGTGCGAAATTACAGTTATTATAGTCAATAATTTGCTTAAGACAAGTCATGTGTGTTCTTATTGTACTATGTTCAGTACCTAGGAAGGAACACATACAGTAGGAAAAGCACACTGATACTTTTTACAATGAGCATACACAGCAGTAAACGAGTTTTAACGAGCATACACAGCAGTAAAACGAGTTTTCACAGCAGTAAACGAGAGTAAACCTAAGCGTTGCTTTATTAATGTTATTCTCTCTGCAGATGGTGATTTTTTTCCAGCGTTTGAAACGCCACCAAGGGACGTTAGTATATGTCTTGTTCAACTTTATAAGCCGTGGCCTCTGCATTTTGAAAAACGGTTCGTGCTCAAGCATGAGCAAATCGCTCGCTTCCGAGGAGGCAGTGACCTGTTCAATGAGACCGGAGACCCCGAAATGGATAAGTACGATTTGCATGCACCCATAATGACTCCTTTTTTCTAGCCAAATGGATAAAGCTTAACTCGGCGTAGATTCAAATGCACGTCATTTTATACTCAGACTTTTAAAAGATGAAAATTGACTCAATTACCGCAGTGACTGCACCTGATTTCCTTTAGGTGCTTTTGCGCGAATCCAACGCACGTTAAGGGGACATTCGACGTAAGCCTGCGGAATACGTACATCGTACCTACGGTACCAGTTGTATTGAGTCGGCCTCATTTCCTTAACGGAGATCCATCTCTGCAACATTCTGTCAGTGGATTACACCCCGACGCGAAAAAGCACTCCTCCTATATTGACATCCACGCAGTGAGTTGTGCCATGCGTTCTTGTGGTTAAGAGCAAACAATAATTATGCGATTTGTACATTTACTTTTGTTTTCATTTGTTTATTTTTAACGCGAACCAACTTTTTGTTGCACAAGCTGAGTCAAAGATAGCCTCTGTGATTACAGTTTTTAGTAGTACACGCGTGGGCGTTTCATTTCTACCATGTGCTGCCATTGTTCCGCAGTTTAGACATTTGATTAACAGCTTGATTTGTATTATTATTGGTATGCCCAGTAATCATGCTTTGTTTTATTAGTGCTTTATTCTTACAAATGTAATGAGTAAACGTTTTTACTACTTGGTCAATTTTGCGTCAGCCCATGGCGCCTATAACTGAAGCCGCGTTTTAAACAAACAGCCAATGGCATGCCCTGCATCAGAAGCAGCGCTTTGCGTCAGTCGCCAGTAATATCCCTATATTTTATCATCTTTACTTTCTGTCTTCTCCAAGTTCTTTCAGGAATGTTAATATCGATTCACCCATATCCTCAACGTTTCTACTGCAACTGGCACTACTATACATTTTTCCTCGTGCAGGGCACATTAGTAAATTTCGGTG
>QVRM01001826.1:25000-28106 GCA_003439945.1 Dermanyssus gallinae | reverse complement strand
ATATATAGAGAGAGAGATAAAGATAGACAGAGTGCGTAGTCGATAGGCCACCAACACCTACTGGTTTACGGAGTAGTGGCGGGGTGGATCAGTGCCGAGTTCCGTTCCGTAGTGCTTGAGAACGGCATCGTGAAGCGAGCAATGCCTGAGCTTCGGGAGTTCCCATCGACCTCATTCGACTGACGATGTCGCCATCGTTGCTGGAGGATGGTGATTGGCAAATGAACCAGTTCCGTTCCAGATACGCATGTATACATGTCCGCTCCTATGGCGGCGGCAGCAGCAGCAGCCAGCCATAGCAGCAACAGCCACGGCAACAGCGGCAGCGGCGTTAGAAAGTTAGAGACAATTCTAGAAGAGTAGTCGTCTGTCAATTAATCAATCTGTCAATTAACCATTATCGTCATTATCATCATTACCAACACCGTCATCATCGTCATCACCATCATCATCATCATCTCATCACACGAACAGTCATAATAGTGTTACCAAAATTAATATTAATCATCACTCGAAAGTCGACAGCACGCCAGAGTGAAATGACAACAGAGCCCGCGTAAATGAACACAGCCGATTGCCGTAAAAACGCAAACTATGGCTGCAGGCTGGGTGGAAAACGATCTGCCGAACTCACGTCATTGTCATGACTGTTCTCTTCTACGGCTTCTTCTGGCCCCAACGAACAACACATTTGCTGCTTTGGTGTGACGATGGAACGATGGGGGAATTCGTGTCACTGTTGTTCATATGACGCTAATAGTTTTCCCGTGTTACTCTGCATGCATAACCTGGATACGAATTTAAATCAATCTACCTGTATGTATTTTTGTATTGAGGTATGTCTGTTTGTGCGCACACGCCTGAATGCTGTCATGAAGAGGATGTTCCAGCAATGCACAAGTGTGTAACACGTAGCGGCCGAACAAACAGACAGAAAAACAACCTTGTTGAGCACTCCTTCATATATATATATATATACACCAAAGTTTAAATATAGTGACAATATGGTTTCCAGTAATACCATAATCTTGGATTTATAGTGTCTCTGCAGACACTAGCTAGCTTTCTGCTTCCTTCCAAAAGTTCTCCTGCATGAATAATCGGCTAAGAGAAAAAGATGGGGTGTTTCCGCAGGAAAGGCAAGTCAGGCGGTCTCCGGCCGGACAGTGGCGGCGAGTACATCTACCCATTAAGACGGTCTAGGCATTTCGGCCTGAAAATAACCAGGCCAGCCTGTGGGGCCTTTCTAGACAGCTCAAGTCAGGGTTCGGGGGTTGAGACTCGGTTGCGCAGGTGAATCGCGCACGTCGTGTTACGACATTAGCATGAGCATTCTCTGTGCGGGGTATTTGGTAAGAAACACAAAAGTTGCACCAGTTAAGCAAATAAATCAAGTATACACGCGCGACGTGATGGATTTTGTCGGGAGTGCAAAAACAATTAAACACATTCCATATTATAGCACGGACAACTCTGATGTATAGTAATATATGCTGCACGTTCCCAACTTACTTACCATAACAGCCGCCATCAAATCAACAATAATGAACGGTAGTAATATATTATAGCCGTTATTGTCTTACCAGCAGGTACGTGTGTGTGTAGTGTATAGTTACATGTCTATATATATATCAAGAGTTTATGAATCATGTTTCGTATCCAACGAGATCATTTTTTAATTCCTAGACCATCCTCCGTCGCCTACGGACTTGGAACTTACCGTGAGGCATATCTTCAATGCACCGAGAGCCGGACATGTTGGAATGTCTAGAGTGTCCTCAGCAGTCATTGTGGCAGCATGGCTGCTGACTCTCAGAGGAATGGTTTATCATCTATTCTCAATGAGCATCGCTTAAAGAAAATTCGATCAACAACTCGGGATCGAACCGGCGACACCCCGGTAAAGAACAGCCATGACTAGCGCACTAGCCCCACTAGACCACGCCGCCACCGACCGTGCATTATGTATTTTCCAAACCTCCATATCCAGAAAAAATACCACGTCGCCACACATCCAACGAGAACCTGCTTACGATAGAAACACCATAACCAATCGGCAACTGCGTCTAAGGAACTTCAGCAAAGATCAGCTATAGTTGTCGCTCTTCACACGAACGGACGAAAGCTGCTTTGTTTTTCCAAAAACGAAAGTTTGCAAGAATGAGGCTAGGTACGCGACCCGAAACCGGCAGCAGAAGCGCGTTCGTAAACAGCAGAGCGGAAGAGTCAAGATATAGTGTACACTCTGCGAGGTCTCCAATTTAGACGATACTCGTGCCTCGATGTGAGCTTTGACTTCTAAATTTGATGGCCATTGCGGGCCGAATTAGTCTAATTGTTCACCAGGACCTCAGTATCAGGCGCAAATCTGAGTTCATATCAAAATCAGGCGTTCATCATATTAAAATCAGGCGCAATCTCCCTGAGTTGCTCGATGTCGGGTGCTCCGGGGTTCCAAGAGCAAGCACAAAGAAGCTGGCGTGTTCGATTCTCTGACGACAACGTATTCACTGTAGACGCACGAGATGACGCTGTTAAAGAACAGAGCAAATTTCCAACGTATGTGCACGCATTGAGTGTGCTATATATAGTGAAGGAAATTTGATAGCACCATATGTCTTTTTTTTCAAAAGGCTTAGCAGTGACACAGAAAGGTTATTTGCATGTTCTGCAAACTCAAAAAAGCTCAACAAACCGCAAATGAACTGCGTATGGGGCTAATACTACAACACCTGTTCCAGCATTATGAAGTGCTCCCGCTTTTTGGAGTGGATCATCACATTTGCAGAGCGGAATTGCCATCCCTACGAGTCAGAGACACAACTCAGAAGTAAGGTGACACTCAACGTCTTTTTCGATGGTGGAGGTCCGATATCATCGAATTCTTTAGGCAGAAAAACAACATTAACAGTGGAGTATATTGTGGGACACTCCGTAGCGTACGCAACTCTATAAAGAACAAACGGCCTGGTCTGGTTACGGAGGAAGTGCTGCTCCATTCTGCTTCCAGGATAACGAGCGTTCACACGTCTCCAGGGTTATTGTATTATTATATTACAAAGTTCAATTGAGAGCAGCTTGAGCATCCGGCCTACAGCCCAAATAT
>QVRM01001826.1:0-22500 GCA_003439945.1 Dermanyssus gallinae | reverse complement strand
TAGACATGTTTGGGAAGTCGACGACTCGGTTGCTGACATTACACTTGTTCTGATCATGTCGGGGTGGAGAGAAGATTTTAACAGCGGGGTCTACGATATCAGTAGAAACCGAAGCATGTGCCCTAGCAAGTGGGCAGAATTTGTAAAGGTACCCGATTGATGAGTATAGCTGTCTCCGGATGAACACGGCCGACCAAAGGGGGAAGCTAGGAAACCTACTTTTACTATTTAAGTTTACTTATCATCTGCGTGGTCATTACCAGTAATATTATTATTATAACTATACCTTATAACTATTATTTTAACCCATTATTATTATATATAAATATTTATATGCTTTTTTATTTATATATTATATAATATATATATGCTATATATTATAACTATACTATCATCGTCGCCACCACCACCAAAACTTCTGTCACACTGAAACGAGAGAAATAAGTACGAATTTCGACTGCATACCTCCGTCTTAAACGCACTCTTCTAAATACACACCGCAGTATGTGTATTCGTATAACTCGCAGTGTAATTAGGCTCAGTAGTATTGTGGGATTTCGTTCGACAGAGCATAAAACGGAGTAAGGATTTAATGAGCATTTCCCGTGGCTCCAATATAGCCCATCGATCGAGTTGAATCCCCGTAACACTACCGTGTAAAATCTGCTGCAAGTATGCAAAAATGCATCCCTCTTACGATGCAGAGGCGTACTCATATAGATATACACCCACACCGCATTCACCTACATGTACCACACACATACATACACGTAACATATTGCTAAGCTGGCATTTGCCGTACGCTACAAGTTCTTTGGGCGACAATTAAAGAGCTATTACTACCTGCTTAGTTCCAGACGAGTTCTTTGCTGTGAGCGTCGGAAATATAAAGGGAGGCGGCTGAGTCGCGAGATCTCACTTTTCCGAACATCTCGGGCAGACGCGTCGCTAAGAACAGCGCTCAACGACAGCATCAAGGTCGGAAACTCTTATTTGCAGGTCGCCGGCTGCTCTGGCATTAGTTGAATCGCGCCTTCTGTCTGACAAACTTAATCCGCAACGTTTAACTTAAAACTCACAAATGCAGAAGAGCTGCGTTGAAGAAGAACAGTGTTATCTGCTTGACAGCATTGCAGCCCTTCTGCATTCTTAAACGTAAGAGGAGAACAGCAGGGTTTCCCCAACCTGAATCAAATCGATCAAATAGAATACACCTACATACATGATATGAGACTGAGTGTTGTACATGTACTAATGTAGAGCCGGGACGTGTCTAGCAGGCTCGCGCAAAATAAACGCGCTATTGTCAACTAAGCTGACATGACGAGTAAACAGCCAACATTTTTTAATTTAAAAATCCACGTCTACTGGTCGGCTCTAACCGACGTAGAGTACCACGCCGATTTAGCCAAAAGGCATCACTTATAGAAATAAGAAGGAATAAAAGAAAGGAATACGAACAATAACAGTCATCATCAAAGCCGCTCTTAGACCAGAATATCAAACAAGTTTGCCGCTACACTGAGCACGACTGGAAGTTAGGAGGTGATTAGACGAGGACCTTACGGACGTGACGTGTCTCTGCCGGCAAAGAAACTCTACTCCAAACGAACTTCTGTTCTTTAGAACGCCCATTTTGTGGCAGCCCCACTTTAGGCAGCCCCGGCTTGTTGACGTATCTAATCGATCGAGAACCACCTGTCCAGTCGTGCCAATCCTGCTCGATGAGGCAGTCAGCCGGAAAACGACAGAAAGAGCCTTAGCCTTGTAGTACTGGGCATACCTGTTGCAGTGCCAGCAAGTGATAACTTCAAGCACCAGCAAGTGTCTGACCAGGGATCTCGTTAATCCTTCGATGATGAGCGAACCAGTATCTCCTAGTGTCCTAGGGGCGGAGCGATGAACAAAGGTCAGTAACAAAGTACACGTCTAGTGTGCCGCCCTCTTAACCAAATCCCACCCACCCGGGGCCACCTCTGACGAAGTGGCACCGAACCAGCTGTAATGTGCTGCTGCTGCTGTAAGATATGTCGTCTCTTTCTTATTAATCATAAGCCCACCGTTGATATGACAGTCGGTCAAATTGGAAAATTACTGAAACATATATATATAAAAGTGAGTACAAGTATCTTGGGGTGACAATGACTACAGGGGGGAATTATCTAGAAAAAGAAGAGATATTACGGAGGAAGAAAGCTGAAAGAGGAAGAAATGCAGTAAGGTGTAAGAGCCTCTGGGGGTTTAACAAATATATAGTAACAAGAAATATATGGAAGGCCATGTATGTGCCAGGATTGACCTTTGCTAATGCCTCTCTGGTCCACAGCGCGGGGTTAGGAAAGAAGTTAGAAACAATACAAAGAGAAGTGATAAGATTTGCATTGGGTTGCCGTTTTAATTGCGCTAGGGAATTTCTTGAGGGCGAAGGAGGAATGTCAAAATTTATACAAAGGGAAGTACAGAGTAAGCTAAGATTTAGTGTTAGGATTAAAAGTGTCACAAATAAAAGATGGGTTAAACAGATGCAGCTGGTAAAGACGGCACTAAAGATGAAAACGAAGTGGGATCGCAGAGTAGAATTTGCAGCTAGGGAGATTGGGTACAATAGTCAGCAATGGGCCAGAGCGGGAATATCGGAGAAGATGGTGAAATTGAGGGTGAACAAACATATACAGGCAAATGGAAATTGGCGATGGGTTCCAGATCGAGTTTGGCAAGTATATATGGAAAGGAAAAGACGTAAAGGGGCGGGGTAGAATGGGTATACGATAATTCAAGAGCGAGCGGGGCTATTGGCAGATGCCAGGGCAAGGATGTTGGATACAAGGATACAAAGAGCTAAATATATGGAGGGACAAAGTATAGAATGTCGAGCATGTGGGCTAGGGAATGAGTCAATTGAGCATATTGTTAAAGAATGTACAGCCCTAGGGGGAAGCAGAGATATAGAGCTGTCGGATGCCCTAGCTCTAGGACCAAACGTTAGAAAGGACCTGGTCGATATTACAAAGAAGAGGCTGTCCCAATGGAAAGCAAATACTCAGTAGGTATGGAAGTGTACATTGATTATTCAGATGCATAGGTAACATATATGCTGCCGCTCTAAGCGCCCCTGATAAAAAAGGGTGACATGTGTATTTAGGTATGCATGCCAAGCGAATAATAAATCAATCAATCAATATATATATATATATATATATATATATATATATATATATCAGGAATGACTAGAAAAGACAGCTGTTGCAAATAATCGAAGAGGTTGTGTGCAATGCCCAGAAGGCAACAACTATGCAGATACGAGTATATACATATATAGATAAACCCTGAAATATTATGTAATACCTATGGAGGTCATTAGCAAAGAAGGACAGCTCCGATTGTCGACAATTGGACACCAAATACTGAGTTGCTAATCCTCTTTTGCGTCCTTCTCTTTATCTCTGTCCCTCACTCCCCCACTGTCTGGAAATCTGTCGCCTGGAAAACAACGAGGTGAGAGCAATCTGAGAATCGAATCGGCCGATGAGCTCAGAAGAGCTGTGTTGACCTTCCAGCCGGCGAACGGAATTCGAGTCCACCCGCGGTTGACCAGCAATGTCTAGCGGATTTAGCAATAGCTTAGCTCACTAGTGTCCAATTTCGTTTTCTTTGATTTCCCGTACACACCCAAGAAGGGAGGTTGGTTGGTGGCCAGAGCAGACACATTGGTGGCGGAACAAACTCGCTGCGACGGCACCGAGGTTGACTGGCAACGACAGCGGTGGGGGCTTACCATAAGCCAATCCACTTGTGCCAAATAAATACACGTTTATTTGTATTATTATCAATTCGAACAAGTCGCACTTGGCCATATATGTATATATGAATTTTGCTTTCAATTTCTGGCTTTCATCAGAAGCTCACATAACAGGGGTTTACTCTGCCCACTGATTCTGCTAGCTGGTTACACGATGCGTGTCCGTAGGTGAAGTAGCAACGCCGAAAATTACAGTCTTTGTCTCTACGCACATCGACTTCCAGAGGCAACCAGCCCCAGCGATTGGCTGTTAATACGAAATTGCATCGCTGATTGCTTTGCGGCAAAACCTTCTTCCAATCCGTACAGCTTAATTGTTACCGGTAACCTTGTCGGCAGTGACCACGACGCGTGGTGCGCGGAGCGCGACTCTGACAGAATCGAACAATATGTTACGACTGAAGGAGCTCGCAGAAAAGTTCGCTATTTGCAGTGCAGGATCGCATTACACGATTGTGCACTCTTGTGAGAAAAGACGGATTATTTTCGTTGTTCTGTTCTGTACATGAATTGCTTTGCTTGCATTCGTGACGTTATTTCGTTGTGATGGTGTGCTGCCGCTGCACGCTTCAACGCAGTTTGTGTCCATCAACACCCGCGAGACACAGCAAGGGTTGAATACAATGTTAGTTGACTCAGGCCGATTGACGAATTTCGCGCATCACGGTTCAACAAAGCGTGGGCTAGCTCTTATTGGTTAAACCACGGCAGCACGATCATGCGCTACAAGTTAGTGTTAAACAAATGTACAAAGATGTTAAAAATTGTACAAACAAAGATGGCGACAGACTGCTAGGCGACGACTGCCATAAACGATTCAGCGCTTCGCTTGAAATGTTCCATAATGAGTTTATAAGGCGAAGAGTCACACCTCAGCCAAGAGTTTTCCCTTACAACTAACTAGTAAATGAGTCGCTTTGATCTACCGGTCTGCACCGGTTGCTCTGTTAATACCTTCAATGTCTACCTACGCTTTGAGCGCAGTCCAGTGCCCTCCAGTAGGCGTCAATAAGCAGGCTTATTTTGCAGACGAGAGGTTGATATCTCTTTTACAGGTTGTGATGTACGCTGGCTTAAACCAGCGACAATATGTCTGATCGTCTTTGCTTTCAAACTCTGTCCAAAGTCAAAGTTTGAAATTTACGCCTAAAAAACACTTATGTAGTCGCAAACGCAGTTAGAAATTTAGCAAAATAAAACAAGATTCGTTTTAGCTGTTATTTGTGCGATGCGTTTGCAGATTTGCTTTACTCACATATTGCTGCGACTGCTGAAGATTTGAAATATGTGCGATAAAATGTTGTCAATGTTGGCTGAACATCGTATAGTACAGGGGTTACATTAAACACACGCACTACCTGACGTAATCATAACAAATGACCACGATAAAAAAAAAACGAAGCTCTTGGCGCTTTGCCAAATTATTCCAAAGATATTTTCGAGCAGCTTAAAGCTATCACGCGAACGTAAGGTATAGGCGGTTAGGTGTGACTACATATAGTGTGAGGACCAAACTGTAACCAAATAACACATTGTCGCCAACAGTACTGCCGGCTAGAGTGGTTAGACGTGCGGCATTAATACGGGTCCTTAATTATTACCTGTTCCCGTAATTGTCCGTCAAAAAGCTGCAGGTATCGGCTGCTACGCAATCTCTCAATCGACGTGGTCACGCTAGACCCTTAGGCAATTCGCCTCACAATAGGAACAATTGGCAATAGGCAGAAAGAACGTCAGCAGCGCAAATACCGGACAGGCTTTTGATGTCGACCCAACCCGCAGCGCAGTCAGTGAACTAAAAATTGGCGTCAGCAACTCGCAATGAGAGGCTTCAAAGAACAACTCTACGAGATGTGACGAAATGAGAAGCTGTGTTCCGCTTTTGTGTTGACTTGAAGCCAACGAGTGGTTTCGTTGATTGGTTGTCCCCTCGTTGAGCTTGAGAACACATTGACCGACACGTACCCTTCCCCCCCTATCTCTTGCTCTCTCACTCAAAAACACACTCAGACGGCGGACGGCCTCCGTTTTAGCATTCGTAACCACGACTTTCAGTCTCCCGCGCAGCACCTTCTGCTGCTGAAGGCGTTAGGATTCGAAGCAGAGATGAATCGAATCGCAGACACCGGGAATCCAGGCAGCAAGTCTTCGATCCGTCGTCTCATTTATTTTTCTAGCCCTTAGTAATTTTCTCACCACCCGAGGGTGAATTAGGCTATGAGACGCAACGATTCCGGTAATTCGTCTGATCGGCCGTATCGGCTGAGGAAGAATTCTTCCATGGCAGAAACCTCAACAGCAGCACCAGCACCATGTTAGCGCGGCCTCAATAAATTAGAATTACATTTTGCAGTGACACAACGGATTTCTTCTATTGATGGGTTTATTACAACTACTACGTTGTTGTTCCTCGTTCTAGTCACAATTGGGGGGACGTGTGTCATTGATCTATCGTAAGCTTTATCAATTTGCAATGCTCTTACTGCGCCTATTATACATGGGCCGTTTTCTCTACGTGTTGCTGGCAAAGTAGAATGCTTGAGATGGTGTGCAAGTTGCGTCCCGGTGACATCGTGTATCCGACTAACTAGTTCCTCAATTAACCTAATTAATTAACTTCTTGCTAATTGGGCCAACGGACTTCATGGCAATATGTGCCAAATAGTGCTTATCCGGTCTTTCAGCGTATTTAGCTTTTCTCTGCCTCGGTGTGCTGCACTGCGTGGCCTGGCTTGATCGAGCTTTTAAGTACTGCATACTGTTACGCTCACGATGTTTTGCACAAACGTCGCGCACGTATAAAACCATCATCATACAAGTAACTGACTCTTGGTAACGATTAGTAAACATAATTCGCTAAGCGTTGGAAGCACAGTTATAACAGCAGTTAGTAGCTATTAACTCCATGATTTGCTTTCAATTCTAAATACTGTGCTACGTCGTCGGACACCGATCCAATATTGTCAACAAGCACATCGAAGACGGCGGTGTTCGGCTGGTCCAGTATCGAGCCAAATGCCAGTATGTCGACGCCATGACAATACTGCTCGATGCACAACAAAACGAAGACAAAACAGAGCCATTGCTGGACGCCACAGCCCATTACTTAACACGGCCGAAAATTCCAAAACGCATCCGTGTCCGACAGGTTGTATCTGATGCGGTATGGCCAACATAAAAGTACTGGCAGCAGAAATGAATTTTAAAAGGTAAAATAAATACATTTCGTTTTACTGTATTGCTGTCGAGATTCCAAAAAGTTAAGGGTCTAGTGGCAGGATTGTAGCGAGAACACATTTGTACTGTTTCAGTTACGGTTCGATCCAAACACATACCACCACATACAAAGCCACTCCGATAGTTTAGGTTCGGACGAATGTGACTCAGCTCAGTGCCTGAATGGGGATTTGTGGTCTCAATGCTGGTAACATCGGTGATCGGTGTTTCCGTTGATCTGAAAGTTTTACTAAGATGAAATCTGTGAGGAGTGCCGGGGTGCCGCAGTTTTCCACTGCTAGCTATGTGAGCAACACTTTTCTAGCAAGCGCCCCAGCCAGACAACTACTACTGCTACTACTATATTGAAAATCAACCATTCAAACCAAGTTTTCATCAAACAACATGTGTCCCAGCCAGCGTATATGCATCACGTACAGAACAATTCGTAATCCGACTAATCTTAGCTTAGAGTTGAGAGGTCACTTCTTAGAGAAGTGACCGGACCTCTTTTCGCGACTCAGAGAGAGAGAGAGAGACAGGAAAAGAAAACTACAACTAACTAAATTTCCAAGCGTTTCCGAGCGTTCAGCACATAACTACAGTCTTGATGTTCGACAACCTTTCGCGAGCCAGAACAGGGCCTGTCACTGTCTGAGGGCGAGTTGCCTCATATACGTACGTCGCTTGCATTAGAGCGCGCTGAGGTGCGCCCGCAATGTACTTCTCTCTCTCTCTCTCTCTCTTTCTGGTTCGTCGTACATCGGTTAAGGCGAGGAAACGGATAAAACGAACTGACTCTTTGCGCCGCAAAAATCAAGCCTGTCAAGTCGTGCATTACGTTTGCCCGACGGATTGCTAGCGCTAGTCAATGTAAGCAAAGCTCTTAGATAATGATTTCCATTAAAAAAAGTATTGCGAGGTCGATAAACGGGAGTAAGCGGAGGTGGGTCAAACATGAAGAAAACGACAAATTAAGGTGCTGCTGCTGCTGGAAAATACGAGCTTAAATTACAAATAATAAAAATACTCAAAAAAGTCTCTCCATGATTGTTGTAAAGGCGAACCCCTGCTGCTGCTGCTACTGCGTTCATATGTCACGTTTTGCAGACATATGCGATTGTTCACCTCGATGACGCAGAAACGTTTTTGCCGGAGAAACCGCCGTGCACCAGTCATTTCTCAACGCAGGGTTGCTGTGCACACAGAGCTCCCTCTATCTCGAAATGAATCTCTCCCGCGAAAACGTAGCAGAGAAATGCCCGCGCCTAGAGATCATTTTCCTATACGCTTCATGCATTGTACGCCATCATTCGTACTCAGGCGCCCGCCCTTCGGCTCCAACTCCAGGCCGGCGCTTGAACTGAATCGCCTCATTCAGCAGTACGTTCAGTCGATTTGGCCGCCATCGTACCGACTTATTATCTCTATACTGGACGACTGATGATTATCGAGTCGCGTCGCCAGACTTCAGCTGAACCGCTGTTTAACTAACGAAAGCCCAAAAACAGCAATGCTGTGGTCAGTAGTTATTCGATTCACCAACTCAACGACCTCGGATGCCAACGAACCATATTCCCCAGCGTTGTTGTTCTTATGAATGCTGTTGTTGTTGTTGGTGTTGTTGCCGTTGTTGTGGTTGTTGATGCTGTTGTTGTTGCATAATTGTGGCGTGTAGTACAAGCCAGTGAACCGGAATAGCTAGCTGCGTTAATTAGCATACCGCTAATTACCATACTATCACTGCAGCAGCAGCAACACAAATGCAGCAATAGCAACCGTTTTCCCAATTTATCGACGTAGAGCTGAGCGGCGATATTTGCATGTTCGATCTAAGCGTGGAGACGCATCTGGTGGTGAATAACCCATCTGCATAGCCATAAACAGGTCAGCCAAACTTAGATCTTCTCGTCTTTCTCTCGTCTACATTTGATTGATTAGAATGCTCTACAGTGCGGCGGCACGCGTCATTAAATAATAATAATAATAATAATAATAATAATAATAATAATAATAATAATAATAATAATAATAATAATAATAATAATAATAATAATAATAATAATAATAATAATAATAATAATAATAATAATAATAATAATAATAATAATATTATTTCAACCGGCTAAGTAACTATCTGCCTTGCCACCCAGGCATAGGAAACGCGAAATCATTGTTTTAACAATAAGCAGCCCTGCTGCTCTTGCTTGAGGGCGGAATGCATTTTGTCGAAAATAAACCACTCACAGGGTATATTAGAGATTCCTGCGATATTTTAGAATTTTACATTGACGGCGCCACATTAGAACAACACGGTCATATTGTTACATATCATTCTTATCGCGTCATAATAAGATTTGACGACATTATTTGAAGACACGCTTGCATTTTCACTTATGACAAGCTTGCAAATCTCAAAAAGGCTGTGTCTCGACAGCATTGCACAAGCGAATTTTAAGGTCAGGGTTGTCGGCCCGGATTTTTTCTTTGTCTCGGCCCCGTCGACAAAACGAACCATTTTAAAACGGATGTGTTAGTTTTAGGTTAGTTTTACACGTGCATAGGTAGCGCAGCGGTTTACAACTTCATCGCTATTTCGACGAGTAGCCACCGGCGCTGCTTGTCAGAGGGCGCGACGGGCCTTCGACAGATATATATATATATATATTACAGAATGAAACAACTGTCTGAAAAAGGTCAAACAAACTAGAAATAGTTTCAGATTGACTGGTGGTACTCACCCCATACTGGCACTCTGAACGGTCATTCAGACGTCACACATAACAACACACAGCACATCGAGCGAATCGCCACACACGCCGACTCGGGCAGCGGGCGCGGAGCGGAGAAGTTGAGGTAACACCGGGAGTAGTAACTGCCGAAGTTGAGGTAACACCGGGAGTATTAACTGCCGAAGTTGAGGTGAATGTAGTTAATAACGCGTTAATAATCGAAGACCTTGTACTAGCAGCAGTAGTAGTAGAAGCAGTAGTTGTTGTTGTAGAAGAGAACGTCGTGGCAATACGTGTTGTCGCTGTCGTGCTCGGCCGTAATGTTGATCTCGTTGTTTTCGCCGTTGTTGTTGCTGCTGCTGTTGCTGTTGTTGTTGTTGTTGTTGTTGTTGTTATAGTTGTCGTTGCTGCCGCTGATGCTGTTGTTGTTGCTGATGTTGCTGCTGCTGCTGCTGATGTTGTTGTTGTTGTTGCTGCCGATGTTGTGGTTGTTGTAACTGTTGCTGCTGCTTCTGCTGTTGATGTTGTTATGAAGAGGGCCGCGGGAGCACCGACCTACCGTGAACGGCTCGAACTTTTCCAGAGGGACAGGAAATTGAAGAATATGGATGCGTCTTGTTGAACGTGTTGCGCCTCGCAAATCGGGTATTCGACGACTCAGACCGATGGTGCAGTGACAAAATTGCAAATGGGGTGATCAAATCGGCCAGTGCTTGCAGCTGCGGGTCGAACTCTTTCGTTTGGAATATTGGATTGTTGGCCTCCGAAAGCACGAATGTTGTCGCGTGCCAGGCTTGGTCGTGTCCAGACGTGACTGACACGCTTCCAACCGTGAATAGATGAGATAGATGAGCACGCACTATAAGTCGTCAGGTGTCATGAGCGTCATGTGAAGGTGAGTCGCGAGGGCCGTATGTCACGAAGGCAAGCCGCACACTCGCACAGACAAACACACTCACACACAAAATCCTCACTGAAGAGAAGAGGAGAAGAAGCTGACAGACTTCAACGAACTAGTAACAACTTTAAGAAACGAGGCCGCATCGGGGACGATATTGAGACGAATTGCGGTATTGCGGTAACGATGGTGGTGTTAATAATGATGACGACGATGCCGGCACGCGCGCTAGCCTGCGGCTGGATGGTCTTCGACGATATATCGTTGACGACCAATATATCGTTGATAAGAACGAGAGAGAGAGACAGAGAGAATTATCCTGATCCGCAGCCACGGGCAGAAGTGAAGTGGTTAAGAGAAGCGCACGCGTATTGGCTCAGATAAACAACACACGACGACGAAAAAAACTCTTACGAATCTGAATGCTTTCCTACACACCCGCGCACTTATGCGCAGATACAAAATGCGCAAACATAGATGGACGATGGTCGCCGCGAATAAACGAACGTACGAACGAATTAAGGGTACGCGATCCGACAGATCTCAGTGCGTTCAGATAGATGCGTTCGACCTGCGTTTCCACACAGAGCGCGCAAGCTCCTCCAAGATAGTTATGATGCCAGTGGCGAGCAGCTGTCAAAACGTGACTACACGTGATTCTAATCCACGCCAGGTTCTTCTTTTTCCGTTTGTTCTTCGACTTTGACGGAGCAGCCCGATCGGTCCAGCTGACTCAGGCTTGACACACAGAGTGCTAGCTAAATGTTCGAGCAGCTTCATCTACTGGAAAGACAGCACACAGACAAATACAGAACGCAGAACGAAGACAAAGGGTGAGCAGCGAGGGAGAGAGATAAAGTGTGTGGAAGGAGAGAGAGCAGACAATGTGTGAGATGAACAATGCAAAGTAAGACCCGACGGGCAAGCATAACAAACAACCCGGTCGTGCATTGAGGGCGCCGCCGAACACGCACCTGCAAGGGTTACTAGTCGTAATGAGATGAGGCTACCCCCCCCCCCCCCGCCACCCCACCCCCACTTCCCCCGTCCCTATACTCTGTATATGTCTGTAGGGTTAAAACGAAACTGGAACAATGTAACCCTTGGTAATAAGGGCAAAGCCTCGTTTTTAAGCTAACTCGTCTGTTTCCCGTCCTGTCGATATATATATATATATACATATATGTATATATATGTGTTTTCATGTTCTACTCTGAGTAACTCGCAAGTACAATCATACAATACGTATGGCTGTACGTATTGTATTATAAACATCTTAGGATATATATATATATATACAGAAAACACGAGGATTATGTATATACATACCTAAAATCCTTGTATAAATGGTACACATTTGAGTGGGTCGTCCAACCCAAGGGGGACCCTTAGCGGTCGCCAGATACAGGTCATAAAAGCAACCTCCTTTAGCAAAATGCATTCTAATGCATATCTAGGCCGTACATCAGCCGTTAACGTTCCCGGCTCTGCTATTACGGGTCTCTAAGAGAATCTGGCATCAGGCGCCGGCGGCGAGGGAAAACAGTTTACGGTAATGGCTGAGCTAAACCACTATCGATATGGTACCAGAATGGTCCTCATTACATACGCATTCTCCCCTGAATATATTTTTGCTCATTATCCTAAGAGCTAACAAAGTAAAATGTATTGGACGTGAGAGGTAACGAATGATGATCTCGACTATTGCAAACTGCTCTCATTACGACCATCTTTCTTTAACTAGCGAACGTTGAATGGCTTCGCTCCAGACGAAGCAGATTTTCTTCCGAATTTCTCTATCGAACGCGACGAGATGTCTCGTAATCTCTCGTTTTGTAAAGTTCTGTGCGGATGTCAGCCACATGGATATACCACATAGTTTTTTTCTGTAAACCTACTGTGTGACTCCCAAAACAAAACATTTCCACACCCTATTTCATTGGCCTCGCAGTACACTTGATGGCGTGGTATTTGTTGCTTAATCGGCAGTCGGTAAGTGTCTAGTCTGCAGCAAAGCCGAGTTCGAGCCGCACGAATGCATGTATAACCAACTACCACCTGCTCTTGATAACTGGCTGGTCTAGCACTGTTAGAAATCGCAATGATTGAGCGCCACTGTTATTGTTGTTGGCCTCAGATCATCTTGCCGGCATCCCCTTCTAGCTACCGTCTAAGAAGTTTTTCATTAACGTTCTTCATTAACCTTCTTCTTCTCCGTCTACTTCTTAACTGTCATTTGGTTTGTATATTACCATGTTACGGTTAACATCTGTTTGATTGATGGCATCGCTGTGAATGATTGTGCTGTGTGTGCTATTACTTACTGGCCATTATTCGTCTTCTTAGCAGTTGTCCTTGTTGTTGTTGTTGCAGAAGTAATACTGTTAGTGGGTGGCCGCAGTACACGTGCTGAATTTGTGAATTCAGCCGCTGTCACAGAGGCATTCGTCACCGCCATGAGCGATCTTCATGGTTGTTGTTGTTGTTGTTGCTGTTGCTATCGTTATTGTTGCTAATCATGCTGTTGTTCTTATTGGTGCAAATGCTGTGGCTCTCATTTATACGAATGCTGTTGTTGTTGTTGTTGTTGTAGCAGCAGCAGCAAATATTGTTGTTGCTTATGTTGGCCAGCCGTTGAGGTTCAGCTGGTCCGCGATATTGTCGCACGGCTGCGGAGCTGATATTGGCGTGCGGCGTGCGATGTCGGATCATCATTGACATTATCACCATTATCATAACAATTAGCAAATCCACTCATCAGAGAGAACTGACTGAGGGCTGGCTGCTCGAGAGAACCAACCAGACGGTGGACGAAAATCTCTATTTAGATCACAACGAGCCCACATCGATGACGATGATGACAGCGATGATGATGATGATTGGTGATTGGTGATGATGGTGATTGTGATGTTGATTCTGGCGCCGAGAATCACGAACGGTTATGATGCAGCAATGTTTGACGGAGAGGAGGGCCAGTACGTTCTCATGAGTGGTAGAATGTGGAGTTGGGGTGCTTGTCGAAGCGTACCGGTAATGTTGAACGGGCAAGCGCAAACACGGGAATTTACCTCAGCTAAATTTTGCTGAGGTCACCTCAGCGTAGCGACGAGGATTATGTTGTTTCTGTTGTTGTTGTTGTTGTTGTTGTCGTCGCTCCGGTTGTTAATGTTGTTGCCGCTGATGTTACAGGTGCCACTGTTGTTGTTGTTATCGTGGTTGTTAATGTTACTGTTGTCGCTCCTCGACTTTTTCAGTATTGTCTACTGAATTATCCAGGATTTAAATCTACCTGTTATGTCGTGGTACTTCTGCGCCGTCGCCGTTATGTCTGCTGTTGTTTTGTGACAGTTCTTCTTTATCTCTCTCTCTTCGTTTTGTACAGATCCGGAGGCGGTCGTAGAATGTGTGTAGAAAATTGCAGAACAACGTAAAAGTTGCTGGCCGCCTAACGTACCAGTTAGATCAAACTGCTACTAGCAATTCCTGCACTACTCTGATCTAAACTCAAACCGCCGTAGACTTGAAGCGTCCAATGGCCAAAGTCGATTCGTTATGTATCAACTCACTCAAGTCACCCGCACTTTCACGTTCACAAAACACGTTGTTGTTCACCGTGCGACTGTAGAAGGCGCGCTTGGGTGGCTGCTGTTGCGTCGTGTAGTGGTTTTCCAATGACAGTCTTCAGTCAACAACAATAACAGAAGAACAGTAACAACACGCAAACCACTACAACAATAACAGCAACAACAACACCAAATACAATAATAATGATAACACCGTTAAAACCACAACTGCAAGACCAATATTATTATCTTCTTCCCTTGGTTTCTACTTGTGACGAGCCGAACACAGCAGCAGCAGTTTTACCGCCAGTGTCAGACCAGCAAGTAGAGCGCGACCTGTGCGGGAGCGGTGATGCTGAGTGAACAGGTTGGTACAAGTACAAATCTGGCACGGCAACGAGACGAAATTCTAGAAACAGCATGGACTCGCGGATAGCCTGGCGTTGGCAGATGCACTCGTGGAGAGATAGACGTTCGCAAAGGGAGGGTTCGTGAAGAGACGGACATTGAGCAGATGTGGGCTCGTAGAGATACAACAACAACAACCACCACCACCTCAGTAACAAGCACAACCACAACAACACGAAACGACACGAAACTGAAATCGAGAGACCCGAAGGAAGGCAGGCGGTCAACACGGAGTCTTATGGCAGGCGGGAATAGCAGCACGTCACCAGAATGAACCTCAGTTAGTTGGCCAATCAAGTGTCTACAACAGCGAAGAGATTGACAGATTGAACAAACTGTCACGAACGCCGGTGCACGGTTGCCGGTATGCTAACCCCCAATTCTGGGGACTGCCTGTCTGTCCCGGCAGCCAAGCAACACTCAAACGTCACAGAAAGCGCATCACACGTTGTAGTAACAGGTAAGTGGAGCACGTCCTTCTTCTACTCTTGAGGTTCTCTGATCAAGAAGAGGTACAAGTAGTTGTTGTTGTTGTGTTGTTGCGTCGTCACAGTAGCAAAAGCGGCAGCGGGTCTTTCTTTGACGTATGATGATTGATGTGAGTCATATATAGTGGTCGTCGTCGAGTAATCATCGAGTAATGAAGTGGACTAAATCGGATGAGCGCCTAAATTGAAGTAGAATTTAGCCGCCGCAAACTGCAAGCGGGCAGGTGGGGGGTGGGGGTAACTGCGGGTCACTGGTTGTTTTTGTTACGTTTGTAGATGTAGTAGTTGTAGTCGTTGTTGTTGTTGTAGTTGTTGTTGTTGTTGTACTTGTTCTTGTTGACGATCCTGCCGCTGCCGTCGCTTCTGCTGTTGTTGTTGTTGTCGTTGTTGCTGGTGTTTGTTGTTGTTCGATGGTGCTACGGATGTTGCATCTTCTGAACGTGATGGCGCTCAGCCGCCAGATATATTAGAGATGATTATGACGAAGACGAAGACGACGCTCACCCCTCACCGTAAGAACGGCGGTAGCAACAGCAGCTGTGCTACAGCCCACAGATACAGAGGGAATTCTAGACAGCCTGCAGCAGACAGGTGGAAACGATGAGAATGGAGGAGGAGCAGTCTACATGCTGGCGCACGGCCCGATACTAACTAAGCCCCCCCGGCTGGTGCTTCTGCTGCGCCAGCGGCGATGTTGACACCAACAGCAACAACGACAACATCAGCAACAACAACAACAATAACGGCAACAACAACAACAACATCAGCAGCAACAACAACAACTTTTACAACGACGACGTCTGCCCTCACTACTCTTGATGGCACCGCCGCCGCTGCCGCCGTTACTGCCTGTAACTGCTTGTAACTGAGGACGTAGAGAGTGAGGGTGCAGAGTTGAGGAGGCAGAGTCGATGAATACAAACGTCAGATTCTACGACGACGACGACGACAACAACGACAACAGCGACAACAATAACAGCGGAAACAACAGCCGCCGCAACATTAGCAACAACAGCAGCAACAACAACAACAACAACAACAACAACAACCGCAGCAGCAACAATATCAACAACAACAACAACAACAGCAGCAGCAGCTACAACAGCGACCCGCCGACGGGGAAGAGGAGGTGAGCGCTCACAGCGGCGGCGGCTAGAGGAAAGGGCAACAGACTTCGTCGTCGTTGTCGTCGTCTGTGAGGTTGTTATTGTTGTTGTTTTGTTTCTTTGCCTGCAGTTTGCTCCTGTTATTATTGCTGTTGGTTTGTGTCACAAAGTAGTTCAAAGTGAGAGGAGCTAAAAGAGCTCAGTCTCGGCCTGCCTGTCGGAAGCGTTGATTGGTCTGAGATCTGACCCGTTGTCTGAAGTCGTGGTTGTTGTTGCTGCCTGACCCTTCATTGTTGTTGTTGTCTGACCCTTTATTGTTGTTGTTGTCGTTATTCTTGTTGTTATCCTATCCGGCTCGTTCGTAGCAGCCGACTGCGCTGAGCACCAGTGAGAGCAGAGTCGAACTAGTTAAAGTCGCAGCGCCGCGCGGAAGATCTGCCTGCCGGCGCCGGCCCATTTTGGCGGCCCTTTGTCTGCACTAAAAAACGACCAGTTGCAACAGCGCAAGCTGTGCTAAGAAATTGTCACAAAGCGCAACCTGTGGTAACAGTCATTCGTAGTAACAGTAGTGGTAGTAGTAGTAGTAATAGTCAAATCGAGACTAGTCACTGATGTCAGAGTTGAGAACAACCATACAAACCAGCAATGCCATAGTGTTAGTTTATTTTGTGGGAATGAACCTTCGGACGTTTACGCCTGTGGCGGCGGCCCGAGACTTTCCGAGACCCCCCAAAAAAGACTACCTTTCTGGCTGACCCTCAGCCAACGGGAATGCTTTTCTCATCGCTTCATAGACGGACCCTCATAAATACAAATGTGCAACGGTGGGGCTCGTACCCGCGCACTTAGGTGTCTCCTCCGGTCGCGAGGCACAGGCGAATGCACCACGCCACTCGACCACCACTCGACTCCGAGCCTCCTGGATCACATATTCATGCAGATACATATGTGTAGCGTGCTTATGTGTGTGGTCTAGAATTACTTAGGTTTGTACAATTTGTAGAAGTCAAACGTCGTGGCGATGATCGTTGAAAAGGTAACACGTCGTAATCTCTCCGTGCGAAGGTAACCCGATTGAGTAGTTATAATCCCCCCGTAAGTAAGTAGGGCGCTACTATTCCTGCTGCTGAGCGAATCCTGTGCCGCACAGACCACAAAAGTGCAGCGGGGCAGAAATGAAAAAGTGTACTCAGCCGCGCGCGCCCTCTCGATGTCGGGCTTGATGTACGCACATACGCTCGTTGCACAATATTAACTAATGCTGTCAGTCGGATTCTCTATTCCTCTCTTTTTTTCCCTCGCGGGCGGATAGGTAGGACGAAGAAGGAGTTTGGTCCTTGATGATTTTCCTTCCCACGAATGTTCCCGGCGCTGATGAGTTCCATTCCCTGTGACGTTCGACCGTCAGGCGAGGCCGTGCTTGATCCGGCAACATACACCCCCGTGTGACGCAAACTGCTGTTGCCATAGTAGTAGTAGTAGTAGTAGTAGTAAAACGGCTCCACTGCGGCGATAGAGATGTTCCGCTTGGGTTTGTTTGCTACCGAATGGAAGACCGCGGATCTTGTTCTGATCCTGAAGGGCCCTACCCTCCTACCCCCAATCAGTTTGCTTAGCTCTCTGGCCAATGTTTCGAGTCTACCTTGGAGGCACGTCTCCGGGACTTTACGGAGAGGATCAGCCTTATATACGACTCCCATTGTAGAATTCTGAAGGAACGCTTCACAATCAACGCTATTCAGCTTTTACTAGTTACTTCGAAAGCCCAGCTCCTCCGATAGTCTCCGCCTAAAAACGCAATCTCCTCCTGGCCGGTTTACTCGACGTCAAGAACGTTTTCCGCAGCCTCCCGTGGAAGGTCACACTCGAGACCCTCTGCAAGGGCTCCGTTTTACCTTCTTAAAGTTATTATTATCGACTACCTACATGACCAGACGATCCAGACACAGAGAATGACCTTTAATTTGATTGCAGAAGTGCCACAAGGCTACTTTGGTCCTTTGCAAAGGAAGCGTAGGACGACATGCTCAGACCGGGGGACCTTCCTCCCCGATCCGACTTTTTTGCCAACGCTGACGATATCGTCCTCACTGTCCAGGTCCGGATACCAGGGCCTTACAATCATGAAAGAAAAACGGGCACTTGCGTAACATCACCCTATGGCAGGAGTGGGACGATTTAAGGGAGGTTGCTTCAGGCGCTAGTCTCCGGAAACCTATAGCAAACATCAAAGGTTGGCTAAATCGGCGTGGGGAGAACTAACTTTGCACACCACTCAGGTTCTGACCGGGTGGAGCGGGGGTCCTACCTGTTCGGAATCGGGAAGGCTCCCAGCCCCGCCCGCGTGCATTCATTGCTGCGACGAACTCGAAGACACCCCAGGACCTACAATTCTAAGGTGTCCAGCATGGATAGAGTAGCACGTTTCAGCGACGTTTTTAACAAGATCAACATCGAACAGGCTGGGAGCGAACCTGTCCAGTGCCTGCAAGCTAATGCAGGTGTCTGTGCCCCAGTGGCGAGAAAGCGGTGAAAGTGTTTAAACTAAAGTGTATGGCAAACAACCGCCGCACATGCGATCAGGCTTCCGAGGAGGAATAGAATTGAAAACTCCTTTATTTAAGTAATAAAGGGTGAGGAATGACTGGTCGCAGGCGGAGCCTATGCAGTCGTCCTGCTGTGAGCATATCTGGCCACGCGCCAGGCGAACATATTATTGATATGCTCCGTTCTTGCAATGCATCTGAGCACATACATCATTTGGCTTCTGCGATTGTTCGGCCTTACATCAAAGAAATGATCAATGAGACTTGCGCCCATAAGCTGAGCTAAAACCATCTGTCATTTTTTTCGGAATGTGTCCATTAAGAGCGGTAGAACAATGTCGTTTGCGTTAAGGTCATATCTTCTGTGGAGTCTCTTTAAAAATCTCCTTTGTATACTATCGATCATACTTATGTGTTTACACACATATGAATGTCATACGGGTGAACAGTATAAAAGTCTGGATAACACAATCGATTTGTACAAACGAAGATACACCGTAAGCTCCTTCACAATACAACAGCGGACCAACATATTCACAACTATGGATGCTGCTAGAAATAGCTAAAACTGCGGGTGGAGGAAGCATGGCAGATATTTCTTCATGGCGGTGCACACTTGCGCTTGGTAACGAAGTCTGCGTCTACAGGAGTTCTCTCTCTTACCTTAGCTCTAGCTTAAGGTACAGCGTTCGCTGAACTCTCTTTGTTCCGGTCATGGTTATCATATTTGTTCTTGTCACTAATTTTCCATACATCTATTGCCATTGTTTAACGAGTTAATTCGAGGAATGGTTCAGTCGTTTCTGTAGCTTCTTGTAGCTCGATGTTCGTATTTGATTGCACTCCACCTGTTGAGCATGTTGGTGGGTCACTCAATTCCTCTGGCACTTCCTGCAGGAAGGATTCCCGCAGTGTTGAGCAGTTTGATTTGCGCAATCGTACATATAATGCTGCGTGTTCATGATGCGACTTGGTACTACCAATAATATAGGTGACACCTAGGGCGTCATGTGCCGAGCGTACTTCACGAAGGCGGAGCTTCTTCATTATAGCTAGGTCTAAAAGAACGCCTATACAAGTTTTACCGATAGCTTGCGACAACGAATTGGAGCGGATGTTAAGCATTATGTGGGTCAAGGCCCGAATAAAGCGGCCTTGAGATGCACTTTGTAAACATATTGTCTTTGCACGTGGCTGAGCGGTGCAGTATACGAGCATTGAGAACAATATGCATATCGCACAATGCACCCCCAGCAATTGCGTGGCGCTGCAGGAGCTGTTTCTTTATCGTTTGATGTTCAAAACACGGATTTTTATGTGTGAGGGCGGGCGGGTCAAGACCCCCGACTTGTTCAAACTGTACCGACGGGCAGAATAATGACAGCATGAGATAGCTCTGGGGTGTGGCCAAGCTAGCTCACGTAGCAGCGCGGTTTGGCTACGTGAGTTAACGACGAGCAAACGAACTATCGTTTGGGGCGATATTTCGTTTGAACGCTAACGACACTAAGTTAAACAAATTGAAAAAGAAAAATAAACGACGCAGAATCACCTCACGTCATTGCAAATAATAATAATAGTAATAATAATAATAATAATAATAATAATAATAATAATAGTAATAATAATAATAATAATAATAATAATAATAATAATAATATAATAATAATAATAATAATAATAATAATAATAATAATAATAATAATAATAATAATAATAATAATAATAATAATAATAATAGGTCGCAAATGACAAGGGTTATCCTGAGTTGATCGTTTATATAGATCGGAATCGGCTGATGTCGGCCAGCAAACGGCTGACAGACTAATTGACAACTCCAAAATATCGAATCAGGGTTTGGTACGAAAATAATCCTCAAACTGGCACAACTGGCCGCAAACGACGGGCCGGCCATACGCGTGGTAAGCAGGGTAAGGTGTTCGTGTTTATCTCTGTACGGCGAAACAATCGGCCGAGCACTTTCAAATGCACTAGTTATGTTGCCAGTTTAATTTCGTGTCAGTCCGGTGTGTCCTATGCAATGTGAATGCTTACATTGCCACACTTCAACCCCGCTGTACGCCAGGGGCAGTCACTACGGATGATCAAGAGATACAGTACTTGACATAATGACTGCGACCGAACGACAGAACCGACACCAAACACCACTGGGCTTAATACGCCAGGTATACGCTATTCCTTGAATAAAACTGGCTAACAGTATCGAACTTTGGGGGGTAAATGTTAGGATTAGGGTTTTTTAGTGAGTAGCCCCATGTCATCGCGGAGTTCCAAACTACCTATGCATTTTTTCCCCGAGCCTCAAAAAAGGTATACGATTTTACGACAATACCAAATTCGAATTATTATTAGAACAATAATTTGTGTTAGCGAGATGTACGCGGGAAAGCAAGTGTTAGAGTCGCCGAATCTTTTAGCGACACTCGCGAGTGCTTCGAATGCTATAAGGAGAAAGGCTATCTAGCACCATAAGCCGGACGTGTGAGAGGTTACGTTCTGTTCAGTCACAGTAACCGCAATAAATTTAGTAACCGCTTCTGTAAAGCGCAAAAACGACCACGAAGAATCGCAAAATCAGAGATCTGATAAATTCGGCATGTTTCCTAGTTTCTACGCGCTCGCGCTTCTTGTTGTTGTGGTTGTTGTGTGCGTCGAGACCGAATTTACAGATAGCATGTCCTCGGATACTTTGTGTGCGTCTGTGTGTGTGTGGATAGCAATAATTATATCCCATGAAGACAATATCAAACGCCAAAGCGCTTTCTTTAAAGAAATACAGTTCCGGTCGAAATCGTATGACTATTTCATGCATGAAATTTCATGTTTCAACTTGTACGGTTCCGGCGCTCTTAGACTTTGCTAATGTGTGTATGTGTGGGAGAGAACGAAGAGATAGAGGGAGCTTAGTTTCCTGCGATGCTTCCCTGAAAGATCAACTACTACCTCTGTTATTCCCATTTAAAACACTTACTGTCTGCCTTTTTACCTGTCGCTGAAAATTGTTTGTGCGCGCCAGAAGTAGGCTGCTACAAGACGGAATTTTATTACGTGTCCTTTCGATATATAAAATATATAAAACTGAACATTTTGTCATATGAATTAGGGAAGAATTAGATGGAGAGGTATGACTCGCATTGTGAAACACATGGAAAATTTGGATTAATTTGATTGACTAAGATTGTGGTGCTGCTATGTAAACGCAAAGCTCTCGCGCATGCCATGCGGACTTCGGATGCCCACTTGTTGGCTTTCTACCATTTTGCAAACCTTGTGAGTGCTACTCGTATGCAGATGAACATGCCAAAAAATTAAATAAAACACAAAAATAAAACAATAATAAATATTAATAATGTGCCATTTTCGGTATACATAGGAGACTTCTGGCGCGGCATCTAAAGCCTTAAATGCTGTAGGTATTGCCGATGCAATTTTAGTGAAATATCCCTTAACGAACGTACTAAGAGATTTTTCTGACTTTTAACACAGAATGTGTGTAGAGCGCGTCTATCTCTATTATATATATATATTATATATATTACGCAATAACTTTGCATTTCAAGATGGCACATAATTACAATACAGTCGTCCTAAAAATAATTTGAAACTTCTGCTACCGTCCTACCGGGCAAAAAGTGCAAAGACCGCGTCTGGCAGCTTGCTGCGTGGTATATATAAATACGTTGGCACACATGAATCGTGCTTGAAAATCACTGACGCATTTTG
>QVRM01001825.1:0-35466 GCA_003439945.1 Dermanyssus gallinae | reverse complement strand
CGTGGTCAGCTTGTTGGCCTTGTTGTCTTTGCTAAACGAAATTAGCGAGGCTGTATGAGATAGCACAAACCACATATCATCTTGCAAAAACTCGCCATTTTACTCTTTGACTCGCTGTGCATTAGTCTTACCATATAATGTATGTACCTGCTATTTGGTCAATAACTACAACTGCAACCCTGTACTAACCGAGTCATCAACACCGATGCTCAAGCAGGAGTGCATCGGTGGACCAAAAGTGGACGCAATAATCACAACGCAAACAGCACAGGAACCAGCCTCAGAAACTCGCACACCCCTGACAACTAAATACTTCCGACGGGCGATCACAACTGCTTTTACTTCCACCGACGAGAGCAGGTGACGAGCCAAGGAAAACCAGCCGCCATCGTTTCAGTTGATCACTGAATCAAAACCGTCATTCTTTTAAAAATAAATATATTTATACGTGTATTGTCATTAAAAAACGGCTTGCGAGAGAAATTGTATACACACGCCCTAACTGAAACTCGTGTGCATGCATACGCGAAATCTAGCCCGGACAGTCGACAGTGCGTTGGCGTCGCAGTGGACATGAAGCTCGAGGCTGTTCACGATTTATTTTGACACCGACAATACTGCAGCTCTACTGCAAACGATAGAGCTTCATGAAGATACATTTTGAAATGTATATTATACTCAATTTGAGTGAAATAAACATAATTGTAAAAAAAATACTGCAGTTCTAGCCGCCAGCGTCGCATGGACTTCTCCGTTGGCAACCTCTGTTGTGTTCGTATTGAGAGTGTGACTGAAGCGGTCACTGCTGGCCACTGTCTGGCCCGCCGTTGGCCTGTGAGACTGCCCTATAGGTGGAGGGAACACGCTGAAGGTATGCCTCACGCGCCGATTCCCTTCCCGCGCTGGGGACGGAAAATAGTATAGAATTAAAAACAGCCCGATGGACAAAGCAGGCAGGCCCGTTGGTCCGCCTTGGTCAGGTCGGTTGGATTGTCGGCCGCCTTTCGAGTGGCGAATGTCCGAGCAGAAGCATAATGAGGTCATTTCGTCAGTCAGATGGCAGACGGCCGCATTCAGTGGCGCCACTTGACTGGCTGTGCGACGAGATTACACCGCTTCATGAAGCAAATGCTGGCCAGCCTGTATGGTTGAAGCAGCTTGCGCTAATAATATGTCTCCGTCCAGCAGGTGAATGACGCTGCGCTGAATTAAGCTTCTAAATTGTGCTGCTATTCCCAGTCAGAGAGATGAATCAAAAAGCCTCTCGGCTCAAAAAATCATACACTCGCAATGAATGTACATGATCATCCGTCAGACAGCCGTATGTTTTTTTAGGTTCAAAGAACGAATGAACATATGCCTTATTTAGGGGACCTGTAGATTTAAATAGAGGCATTTTGAGATATAATATATACAATGTAAGGATAAGCCACCAGACTCGCTTGATATATCACGACTGAGGACGACCACCACCTCTGTGGAGAGCAACACCGAGGCAGATTGTGATACGTCAAAGGCGGCCGCATCGCCCACGTGCGAAAGTGATGGCAAAACAGCGCCCGCGGACATTAAGGAATGTCGACAACTCGGTGTGAAACGTGCGAGACCGAGTAGCGATGCCCAAGACTCAATGCAGGTTGTCAACACCGAGGCGGCACCTCAGGAACAGGAAAAAGAAGAAGGTTTCAAGGAGGTTGTAAATAAACGCAGGCAGCGCAATATTAGAAAAAATTAAGAAGTCTTAGCAAGGCTTAAGCAAATGGTAGAATCAGGTGTACACAAGGTTTTCCGCGTAACCTTCAGTGCAGCTGAGGACGGCAGCACACTGCCCGGAGGCAACATGTTAGGAATGTGCAAGGATCTACACCTAAAAGTGGCAGACGCTAACATTTCGGCACGGAATGGACAAATCTCAGCTACCGTCGATAAGCTCGAGGACGCACGCCAACTAATGAGCATCACTGAACTAGCTGGGTTGCAAGTCAAAGCGACATCAAGGGATATTGACAATATCTGGGGTGCCATCAGCCATGTTAGCCCAGACTTTCAGGAAGAAGAGATCCAGCAGGAACTTAGCCCCGCCGGCGTTATAGAAGTCAAGCGCATTTGCAGACGAACAGGTCCCCGCCCACAACAAGCTACTATTCCTACAAGGAAGGTTTTCAGACCCACGCGGTGACAGTCGAGCCACCACGTACCACTAGATGCTTCAAATGTCAGCGCTTAGGTCATCACGCATCTGCATGTAGCGGCCAAGTGGCATGTGTGAACTGCGGCAGTAACTGACATCTAGTCAAGGACTGCAAAAATGCTCCAAAATGCGCAAGTTGTGGAGGTGCGCACAGATCGGCGTTCTCTTCGTGTCCGGTTTGCGCAATAACTTGGGAAAAAGCAAGATTATTACCGGTGCACGTGTTCTTCGCCAGGTCCAGTCCGACTACCCTGCTGCCACTATCGTAGAAAAACCAGTAGTCCGGCCAAATCCGACACCGTGCGAGACAGCGGAGAATGTTCCTCGTTCCTATGCCTCAGTGGTCCGTGAGATCGTTGCCCCCAGTTCCGACGGTACGTCCGATAAGACCATTACGCTCGCCCCACTCAAGGCATTAAAACCTACGAAACGCGAACGCCCCCGCCAGATGAGTCGTCGCCGAGCCTCTGGCACTACCTGGATAGACTTGCCGCCATCGAGGGCGCGTTCTAATCGGAAGGCAGACCCCCTCGCAGGACTCGCCAGCGCTGCAAAGATGCTAAGCGGACTTGACCCTAAGGCAGCCAGCGCACTTCGTAACCTTGCCAATCTTCTGGGTCCAGTCATCAGGCTGTTATCAGCTTTCGAAGTGAAGAAACCCGTTGGTCCTAAGCGCCATGCCCCAAGACGCCTCCGGAAATGAAGCCGGTCCGAGCCACTCGGACGACCCCCCGCAGACGGACTACCAATCCAGCCTCGGGCCGGGTACGGGTAGTCTAACCCCCGCTCCCCTCAATAGCAGGGTTATTTGCACGCATTGCCAAAAGAGCTTTACAAGCAGGGGAATCAAACGGCATATGACGGCAGCGCACTCGGGCACCGATCGCTCACTCCTACCCCCCGCCAGCTACCCCGTCGACGACGTCGATGGCACCCACCTGCGCAACAAACTCGTCGAGTACACAAAGGCATACAAACGACTAGACACAATCCCCAAAAGCGCCCGGCCTGCAGTGGCCGCAGCGCTGGCCAACACACTGTCTCTAGTGCACCTTAACAACGACACACGCAGCTGGGCCAACCTACTGTTGTTTGCGCATACAGTGCTTAGAACCCCATCCCGAAAGCGGAACAATCTCACTTGAGCTACATTCATCAGAGACAGAATCGAGGACCACAGATCAGGCCGTGAGCCCCCATCCGATCGGTCCCAAGGGCGCATCGGAACAAGCAACGTAACGACGATGAAGCTGCCGCCAGGCGAGCAACTAAGCTGCTAGGCGAAGGTGACATCGGAGGCGCCGCGAGAGCTTTGCTTTCTGTGGGAAGCCTGGTCTGCGCAGCCGATGCGTACACGGAAATTACTTTGAAACATCCTAGAGAACCGGCCGACCTCGACCTGCCTCCAAGACCACCGTACGCCGATCTACCTATCACCAGTGCAGAACTGCTCCGCGAGGCTGTGTGGACCTTTCCGGCGGGGTCCACTGCAGGTATGGACGGCTTGTGGCCGCACCATCTCAGAGACCTCCTTGCCACAACTAACGCAAATATTGCCAGCCGTTTACTGCGTGACCTAGGAAAGGGGTGGACATCATCAGAAGTGGCACAGTTCCTGAAACCATCCGCCCTATTATTTTTGGGGGACGCCTCATCGCAATAAAAAAGCCGAGTGGGTCGCTTCGCCCAATCGTCATCTCCTCGGTTTTCCGCAGAATTGTGGCAAAGATCACAGTGAAACTAGGAGCAGATTTGGTGCGCGAGAAGCTTGGAGCTTGGCTTCAATACGCCCAACAGCATCGAAGCCGCAGTCCACACTACAAGAGCTTTCGTCGCCAGCGCACCCAACAATTTCGTAGTCGCCAAACTCGATTTCAAGAACGCCTTTAACCAGATCCGTCGTGACCACGTACTGAAGACAGTTCTAGTCGATTGGCCGGAGGCGGCCCCCCTGGTTGACCAAGCCTACAGATCCAGGTCGGAGCTTTCACTTGATGATAAGACGATTTTCTCATGCAGCGGCGTACAGCAGGGAGACCCCCTTGGTCCGCCACTGTTTTGCTTAGCCATTAAGGGACTGGTCGACTCTATCCAGTCTCCCTTAAACCTCTGGTACCTAGACGACGGCACTATTGGAGGAGAAGCACCTGCAGTACTAGCAGACATCAAGAGAGTTGCTGACTTCGGACTGAAGAGCGGGCTTGAGCTCAACTCCGAGAAGTGCGAGCTTATCTACAAAGGTCACCCTAACCTATCCGCCTTGGAGGCTCTTCTTCCCAGGTGCAAACTCGTCGAGGCAGCAGACATGACGCTCCTGGGGTCCCCAGTGGGGTCTGCCGCCATTCGTCCGGAACTCGCAGGTAGGATAGAGAGCCTTCGCTCCCGTCTAACCCGGCTAAACCTGCTCAGTCCCCACAGCGCGTATCACCTATTGAAATCGTCCCTGGGCTCAGCAAGAATCGTCCATATCCTCCGCAGCACGGACGTCGGACCAAACCAAGATCTTCTTCGGGACCTGGACGAAAGCCTAAGGATCAGCCTTAGTGACCTTCTTAATCTTACTCTAGCCGACAACAACTGGGCTCAAGCTACTCTTCCCCTTAGATTCGGAGGCCTGGGGATTCGTTCTACAGCAGACCTAGCAGCGAGCTGCCACGCTTCGTCATTACACGCCTCAGAGAGCACTGTTCGGCACATCAGCCCAACCATGGCCTTGCAGGCTTTCCAGGACACCAAAGAAGTTGCGGATACGAAGTTCAAGAACCTCGCAGGCCTACTCCCGGAGACAAACAAACACCTGCAGAGGTCCTATGACGACCTCATCGTCTCCATGAAGTACCAGCGCTTGCTCTCTGACGCACTAACCACGGCAGACAAAGCCCGACTACGTGCGGTCGTCCAGAAAGGAGCTAGCAAATGGCTCCAAGCCATCCCCTCCTCAAACCTAGGCACTTTACTAGATCACGAAAGCTTTCGTCTGTGCATTGGTTTGAGGTTGAGGGACAAGGCTAACCGAGGAACACCGGTGTCCGTGTGGAACACAGGTAGACATCTGGGGGACTCACGTGTTGTCCTGCAGTAGAAGCGAACGACGCCAAAGCCGTCAAAGCGAGGTTAATGAAATTACAGCCAGGGCTTTCAGATCCGCTCTAATACCGTGCATCCGAGAGCCCGCCGGCCTCCTGAGAAGCGATGGAAAGAGACCAGACGATCTTCCGCTGGCTCCGCAGCACGCAAGGCTGAGCGTCTAAAGACCAACAAATATGCCCAGCTCGCCAACGAGTTCATTTTCGTGCCGCTAGTATTCGAAACACTCGGGGGGCCCGGCCCTGAGGCATGGTCGCTTTTACATAAGATTGGCAAACAAATTGAACTGGCGACAGGGGAAAAAAGAGCACTTGAGTTTCTATTTCAGCGACTATCGCTGGCAGTTCAACGCGGCAATGCGGCAGCAATAATGGGCACAATGAGGGGCTGCCTCGGGGATAAGCTCGACTGGTAGCGCTCCCCACAAGCCCTAGTGTTGATAGTTAATTACATCTCGCTGTAACACTTAAATGTCATTATAATAAATATAGTTTATATATACAATGTTATAGATATACTATGTATGTGTACGCAAAATAGACCTATGTTTGTAAATTAAAATTATGCTTGTGGTTTCAGTAAAGTTAATACAATTGTCTACCATAATCGAACTCGATCGAAAGGACACGAGATACACAAGTCAAATATAGATAAGCGATTAACTTTATATATTTAGAGTGTCCGGATTTGATAGCCTGAAACTCTGGGGTACGGTCAAGCTCGCTGAGAAAATCACTTTTGTTAATGGAAAGGGGGAGCAAAAATAGTTCGTATAGAAAGGAGATAATTTGTTAATGCATTTTTCTGAATTATGGTTTAAAGGGTCGCTGTCGTGATAAACGTTGGCAAAATGCACAATTCTGATAGAACGCATTTCTCAATTGAAAAAACCGAGCATACCTGCGCATTCTACATTATTTAAATAATAACTGGGCTTACCTTTGGCAGTGACTATGATGATATTAAGAAGAGTTCGCAAAGTTCTAATTTTACTTTTGCATGTTTAAACTTTCACGACCATATTCTCGAATTCAACCAATACGCTTAAACGAATGTGCATCTCAAGTGAATCATTTAGCACTAAATTGGTAGAGCTGACGTCCGTGGTTGCAAAGTAACTCTCATCTTCCGATGGCCATATTGGAAGTCAGTGCATACATGCCGCTACTATGTACGCTTTCGTTGTTAATCAAGTCACTTGTCAAACCTATAGAAACTCAGAAAATTATTTATTTGAGTTCAAATCTAGCTCGAAATAATGCTCGTCGGCCAATAAGCACATTCGGTAGCGATGGCAAAGCTTTTGTTGCATGCGTTTAGAAGATGCCAGGCGTCTCCCGAATGGTTCTAGTAGCCACTAACTGCTAGTAACTATTCTGCCGATCAGATGAATAGAACTCTCAACAAGAGTTGCCTAGACTAGCTCGTTTAAGTGGCTCCGAAGAAAAAGTCGAGACTGGACAGATCGGGCGACCGCGGCGGCCAAGCTTATGGACCGCCTCGGCCAATCCAGCGATTTGCGAAAGTCTTATCCAGATAGTTCCGTACCTGAAGGGCGTTGTATGTTGGGACACCATCGCTCGTGCTGGAACCACACCCTCGACTAAAGTCTCTGTGGAACGTTCAGCTTTCGGTCGTTCTATGAGGCGGTATCTTGCGTGGCTGTTATTAGAGGGGTCGAGTTGAGGGGTGTGGTGATTAAGCCTTGTGTCTGTAGGATAACAGCCTCCGTTAAGCAGCGCGGGCATAGACAGTGTCGGTTGGTGGCAATGGCGACACAAACTAAAGACATCGCGGCAATGGCAAAGCAAGCTAGAAACGTGGCAGTAATGGCAAAGCACTCTAAAACTATGGCGCCAAATAAAAGATGCCACCACGAAAACGCAAAAAGTCACTAAATGCACGCAGGCAATCTGTGATATAAAAGGAGGCATGAGAATAAATGTATTAGTAGTCGTTGATGCGAGCCAGGAGAAGGACAGGTGTTGTTTGAGCGAGAGACTGGCGAACTCGTAACGGTCACCGCCCGATAGTGGGAGTGGTGAATACTACAGTGGCCATGTTCGATCAACCATTAAGTATAAGGTGCCATTATAAAGTGCACCGCACCACTCATCTTGGCCCCTCAAATCATAGGCGGCGCAAGATGCCGCTCTATAGAACGACTAAAAGCTGAACATTCCACAGAGTATTCGGCAGAGGATGTGGTTCCAGCACGATGGTGCCCCAGCACACAACGCCCTTCAGGTACGGAATTATCTGGATGAGACCTTCGCTAATTGCTGGATTGACCAAGACGGTACACAAGCTTGACCGCCGCGGTCGCCTGCTGCATCCAGTTTTGACTTTTTCCTCTGGGGCCACATAAAGAATTGAGCCTATGCAATTCCTGTTGAGTCTTCTATTGATATGATCAATAGAATAGTTACTGCTGCTGGAACCTCCCGGAAGACGCCTAGTATATTTGAACGTGTGCAACAAGGGCTTTGCTATCGCTACCGAATGTGCTTATTGGTTGCTGATGGGCACTCGTGCACCCAAATTATTCACTCAAGATGTGCATTTGTCTGAACGTATTATTTGTGCACGCGAAATGGAAAAATTAGATACTCTGGGCGTGAAGGTTCGAACATGCAAACGTGAAATTACAACTCTTTTGCGAACTATTTTTTATATCACAATAGTCCCTGGTCTAGGTACGCCCAGGTATTATTCAGGCAATGTAGAAATGAGATGTCTGCCGAACTTTCTCCTGCCTGGATGCTCGGTTTTTCAACTAAAAAATGCGTTCTCTAGCATTTTGTAAACTTCTATCGCGACAGCCACACCTGCACACTATCACAACTCAGAAGAATTTACTAAAAAAGCATCTCACTCCTACACGAAGCATTTCTGCTCCCCTTTTCCATTGGCAAAAATTAATCTCTGACCGAGCTTAACCGTTTCCCAGGGTTTCAGTCAATCAAATCCGGACACCCTGAATATATACCGTGTAGTACAGTTACGCAGATATCATAAAACGTCTAAATAATCGTACAGAAATTCTAACAATGAGGCCGGCGCGATGCAGCTTAGAGATCACGTAAATCCATGTTTATTTTTTAAACATCATACATGCAGCTAATAGTTGTTTATAAAATACTTATGTCAATCTGTGATATAAAAGGAGGCATGAGAATAAATGTATTAGTAGTCGTTGATGCGAGCCAGGAGAAGGACAGGTGTTGTTTGAGCGAGAGACTGGCGAACTCGTAACGGTCACCGCCCGATAGTGGGAGTGGTGAATACTACAGTGGCCACGTTCGATCAACCATTAAGTATAAGGTGCCATTATAAAGTGCACCGCACCACTCATCTTGGCCCCTCAAATCATAGGCGGCGCAAGATGCCGCTCTATAGAACGACTAAAAGCTGAACATTCCACAAAGTATTCGGCAGAGGATGTGGTTCCAGCACGATGGTGCCCCAGCACACAACGCCCTTCAGGTACGGAATTATCTGGATGAGACCTTCGCTAATTGCTGGATTGACCAAGACGGTACACAAGCTTGACCGCCGCGGTCGCCTGCTGCATCCAGTTTCGACTTTTTCCTCTGGGGCCACATAAAGAATTGAGCCTATGCAATTCCTGTTGAGTCTTCTATTGATATGATCAATAGAATAGTTACTGCTGCTGGAACCACCCGGAAGACGCCTAGTATATTTGAACGTGTGCAACAAGAGCTTTGCTATCGCTATCGAATGTGCTTATTGGTTGCTGATGGGCACTCGTGCACCCAAATTATTCACTCAAGATGTGCATTTGTCTGAACGTATTATTTGTGCACGCGAAATGGAAAAATTAGATACTCTGGGCGTGAAGGTTCGAACATGCAAACGTGAAATTACAACTCTTTTGCGAACTATTTTTTATATCACAATAGTCCCTGGTCTAGGTACGCCCAGGTATTATTCAGGCAATGTAGAAATGAGATGTCTGCCGAACTTTCTCCTGCCTGGATGCTCGGTTTTTCAACTAAAAAATGCGTTCTCTAGCATTTTGTAAACTTCTATCGCGACAGCCACACCTGCACACTATCACAACTCAGAAGAATTTACTAAAAAAGCATCTCACTCCTACACGAAGCATTTCTGCTCCCCTTTTCCATTGGCAAAAATTATTCTCTGACCGAGCTTAACCGTTTCCCAGGGTTTGAGTCAATCAAATCCGGACACCCTGAATATATACCGTGTAGTACAGTTACGCAGATATCATAAAACGTCTAAAGAATCGTACAGAAATTCTAACAATGAGGCCGGCGCGATGCAGCTTAGAGATCACGTAAATCCATGTTTATTTTTTTAAACATCATACATGCAGCTAATAGTTGTTTATAAAATACTTATGTCATCATACCTGTAAGTAGAAAAATACAATTTTTGCATAAACATTCAAAAACGTTATATATATATATATATATCACAATTGCTTACTTGATCTGCATGACAATGTATTCAGTATGTTGTGAAAATATTCCAAACTGTCAAGATTTTAGGTAAAAGGCTTTTTAAATGTTCAGCCATCAAGAGTTAGCAATGGAGAAACATACAGCCTTAGAAGATGATTTGAAATGGAATGTTTTATTAATATATAGAAAATATTGTGTTGATTTATTATTCATTTACAATAAGTTTGCACACTCGGCAGTGCTCACCTTAATTATGAATATATAGCGCAGACGAACGTTAACAGGACGAGCGATAAAGAACACACACAAGCGTGACTATTTTTCTTGAAAACTTGAGCACAATGCCTATCCATCAAGCTAATACACTATCCGTTCGGTCTGCGCGTACCGCCTGCTCTTGTATACAGCTGCTTGACTGGGATCATGGTTGAATTCTTCCCTATAAAGTGTTATATAGTTGAACAATGTAGGGCGTTTTGTTCTCAGTCCGGAGGCGTTACTTGCCAGCCAAGTATCTGTGGCTATCGGAGAATCCATCGGATGCACCGTTGAAGAACGGTCGTCGGCGACTGGGTGGAGCATGGTGGATATGCCCAACTTCCCATCCATATCGCTGCCAACTGTGCGAGCAGATACTTTAAGTAGTACTTTAAGTGACGACCTATAGGTAAGCGAACGCCATTATTATCTACCATCTTCATAAGAGAATGTCTGAAGGTGCTATTATCTGTTGCTGCTTCTCATAGTCCGTGCCGGAAACGAAAGTGGGCCCCTTAAGGCTCACCCAAAGCGTCAAGTTATTGAATGACGCTGGAGCGCTATCCCCTATGCATTGTTGCACCCATTGTTCATCGGATCTAATGGATTAAGCTATATTAATTAAAAACCTATTCAATAGAATAACTAAGGTTATGTTGCATACGTGTAGAACAATTCGTGTCTCAGCTTTTGCTTAAAAACAATATTTTTCCACACTTGGGCTTTTGCGAGCGCTAACGACAGCGTTAATTGTAATATCACCCTTTGACTGAGGTACGCCCAACAGAGCAACTTCGTTGAAAGGTATACGCAGATCAGCAAAAACACCGTCATATATAGCAACACGACTGTGCGACAGCGAACACTCGCCTAACCGGGCAGGCTAGCAGAAAGCATAGCAGGCGCAACTTTGCAACAGAGCATGACGCACGGGGACGGATCGTCACCGCATTTGCTATTTATATGCTTCTTCTTATCCATCGGCGAATGGCGAATATTATATATAGATTGGTTGGTCGGTCGGAGCGCCACGCCGGGAAGGCGGGCAGTTGTCGCCAGTCCAACGCAAATATTCCTGATTCCAGTTGTCCCCTGCCCCGGCACCCCACTAGTGCCTCCTGGCACCCCAAAACCAGACGTGCTCATGACCGAAGATGCCGCACTGGTTTGCCATATAAAACGCTGGAGCAACAGCGCTGGCCTCTTGCTGACGATCCGGCCTGCCTGCCTGCTTGTACCTCGTATTGTATCAATAACTGTGGGATGTTTACGATGGTACACCGGTAATGTTTTGCGTCTTTGATTTGCCCTCTGGCCTACACTTCCGTTGCTCTTTTGGCTCGTCCTTCGCCATACGACAGTAATATACGCAGCATTCTTGCAGCATAACATGTTTATCCTTTGATCATAACATTGGGGTGCCCATACGTACTTCCCGATATATATATATATATATATATATACATGCGCAAGCCAAGGTCAGGTGCGGTCATGCTAGCGCGTTGAGGGGATTACACCAGGATGCTGTTGTGTGTGTATGTATATACAAGGTCATTCATATCGTTATGTACTTATTTCGAGGTTTGGTAGAACTCGGCAAGAAAATCATTTTTCCGAATGGAGGCAGGACGCGGAAACGTCTTATTTAGGAGAGAGAGTGAAATTTATAAAAGTAGTTATTCTGCCTTTTTTTTCCTACATAGTTGTCAAAAATGTCGACCAAATCTACGTTTGCGGGAGAGCCAGTTAACGCATTGAAGGAACCAATCATATCGGCGTGTTCGGAAGAAAATTCTGCGCAACGGAGGACATTTCACTAGCTTGCGTAGCGAAAAGCGAATAGCCAGATTTGAGGAAAGTCATAAAAAGTCGATATGTTGTTATGTCTTACGTTACGCTTTGCGTATTTTTTCTATCACGACCAAAATGTGTGTCCAAAAGAAAACTCTCTAATAGCAAATTTATTGCCCACCTATTTTCGTACCAAAGTGATGGTGCTGCGTTACGTAGTTGTCAAGTAACTAAGTTTTTTCAATAGCCATATCGAAACCGAAGGCATGCATACTTGCATAGGGTGTATGAGGAAGTTAGGTAAACATTTCGAGGTTTGGTAGAAATCGGCAAGAGAATAATTTTTCCTAGTAAAGGAGGGGGCGGAAACGTAATACACCGGGCAATGCAATCATCCTGAGTCAGCACAGCCGGCCGGTCTGTCAGCCAACAGCCACCTGCGTCCGGATGGCCTGACTCTAGTTCCATGGAATGAAGATCGCTGTCTCGTGTACCACGTCATTGTGTCTTGCACGTTGGCCGCTTCGTATGCTCGCCATACCAGCCGGAAGGTCGGGGCAGCCGCTCGCCTTGCTGAAGATCGCAAGTTGGCAAAATTTCGTAAACTGGAGCAAAACTTGCATGCCCGTTTTTGCTACAAAATATCTGTTGAAATTCATCGCGGAAACGCTGCATCGATAATTGGTTTATTGCCTACGGGTAAGAGTTTTCCCTTTTTGCCATAACCGAATCGAGGCGGCGTCAATAATCTATGGGCAACTAAAGGAACTAAATAAAAATAGAATTACACCAGTCCGGAGAGTACAGCTTTTCGGCCGCAATTGGTTCGTGTTTACAATTGCCTTTTACAACGGGTATCCTGAAATAATATGTACGCCATCGGTGGGTTTACTCTGCGACCTGGTCACGTCAGCGTTATCGTCATATATATATATATATATATATATATATATATATGAAGTGCTCTTTTCAATGAAGTGCTTAGAACATCCCAATTACCCGTGGAATGGAGGACCAGGCCTCTTAATATCATTGCTAAGGGAAAGGGAGACCCGCTGGCTCATCATCTACCGAGGAATAACGAAAAAGAGCGTAATATATAAGCTTCTGTCGGCCATCTTAACCCGTCGTCTGGAAGAATTTTTAGAAAGCTACCGGGGCACTTCCTGAGCAGCAACACGGATTCAGAAAAGGCAGATCAACAATGTCTGCGTGCGCCGTGCTTTTAAACTCGGTGAATCGCACACTTCGTGTCAGAGGAAATTATCTATTCGCCGTGTTCGTGGACTTCAAGGCGGCCTTTGATACGGCCTCGCGAACGATCATCCTTGACAAGCTGGCACATAGTGGAGTCCCACTGAGCATGCTAGAGCTTCTAAGAAGCATCTTGCAAGAGGGACTAGTAATAATAGACGATGGGGTTGCTGAGCACGCGCCGATCACTCAGACCACCGGTGTTGCTCAGGGTGATAACCTGAGTCCTCTGTTGTTCTCAATGTTGGTAAGCGATCTCCCGGCGGAAATACATAGTCGGCATTCACAAGTGGAAACGCTTATGTATGCCGATGATTTAGTATTGTTCTCCCGAAGTCGCTTTCACTTGCAGCAGTCGCTTGTAACTCTACAGGGCTATGTAAACCGGAACAAATTGGAGATCAATGCGAGCAAGACAAAAGCGATAAAATTCCGACGAGGAGGAAGACTGGCCAAAAGCGATGAGCTCGGACTGAATTCGGAAATAGTCGAAATCGTCTCATGCTTTCCCTACCTGGGGGTCGTGTTTTCTTCACGTGGCACAAGCTTCTCCAGGCATGTTGAAAAAAGAGTCCGAAAAGGCCTACAATCCTTTTACAGTACCCATGCAGACTGTCGATGGAGGTTGCGGTTAAGCTGTTTAACCTGAAGATTGCACCCACAGCATCTTACGGTGTTCAGGTGATCTGGCCGTATCTCACAAGATCGAACCTAAGGGCGTTTGATCAACTTAAAGCCAGTTTTCTAAAGAATGCGTTGAACGTCCACCGCACTAGCCTGAATAGGTTAGTGTACTTATTGGCATCGTCGCCGTTATTCGTTGAGGACTTACAGCGGATGTACAACCTGCCGAAGACGACGGTTTTTAGAGAACACGTTTTCAACTGGGAGAATAAAATGGCCGACATCGACCCGCTGTTTTATGAAACGAGAGCAATGACGTCGGATTTGTGGAGAGCCTGCAGTTATGAGAACCGGCATCTAATCACCAGATTTGCCGTGCACGGCTTCCATCTGAAGATCTGTGCGCGCGAGAAGTTTCATGGAAATCTCGGCGGAGTGTATGTGTAAACTTTGTGGCTGCCCGTGTGATCTATATCACCTTCAGCGTTGTGAAAGAGCAATTCCGTTGTCTCAACTCTGGAAATGCGATGTCTATGATGTATATTCGTAAACCAATCATTGGTTAATAAAACTACTACTATATATATATACATATATATATATATATACATAGATATATAGATATATATATATAGATATATATATATATATATATATACATATATATATATATATATATATATATATATATATATATATATATATATATATATATATATATATACATATATATATATACATACATATATATATATATATATATATTAACCGTCTGCAAGATAATCGACTGCGACCTTTCCTCTACGAGTCCTTTGTGTGACCCGTTGGTGCTGGTCATTGTCGCCCATACGCCTGCAGTTTATAGACTTTTGTTCATCGTAATAGTCATGATAATCGTCACCGATGGCAGCAGCAGACTCATCTCAGCAGTCAGACAGGCATGTCAATGAGCGAACAGACAGAAAATTCGGTATGTAGCCAACTTGCTTCGAACCTGTCTCGACGCACTCGGTAATCACCCGGTCACTTGGCCTTGTATACAGCTACCGAGAGGCCGACTGTACACAAATTTATGAGCGCAGCTGCAAGCTCCATTAGTACATTTGCAGCACCAAGGACAGCTGACGTTTATTTTTCTGCTATTGCTGCTGCTGTCTGTCCGAAGACAAGCAGAAATGAAACGGCAGTCTAATCAGTATGGACCCCTTAACCGCACGGTGTATGGCGGCCCCTACACGTTTTTCCCTTGTTTTAACCTTAAGTAGTAGTTAATATTTTTGTTGTTGATATTGTGCAGAAATCTTATTAAAAGCAGGTACCACAAACGTAGAAGCAGCGACATATTAGTTGTAGTAATAATGAGAGATCGTAGTACTCCCTCTCCTTCCACTGTGTTACCACAGTGCTCGTCACTATACAATTATTTGTGTGCTCACGCAAGATATTTACTTAAAGACGTCTGTCTGTTATACGCTTGGGTCTACGTAATAGAGGCGTGTGAATGAAATAAAAGCAAATAGCGTAGGCTTATCTGCGTTGAGTTGTATTTCGCTAAACGTAACAACACAACTATGGTCACATATTGCTTTCGCTGTTTATTTCCGTTCCATTTCCATATGAAATTTTCAACCTCTATTTTTCCACCATTCGAGTGTTCGAATCGTAAGGATTTCTTAGCCTCTAGTCGATTACTGTCAGCAATGTCGGCTGTTCAGCACAGCAGTAGATTGCCCTACGAGCAACTTTCGAAAACGGTGCTAATTTGCCAATAAAACAGGCCTTTACTAGCTCGGTGCTAGTGGCAAAGTGAATAGTGTGCACTAAAAGACATAAGGAGTCAAGGAAAACATCAGAAGCTTTAAATTTAATGTGCTCACTCAGACAACCAGCCCATATTCAGCTATTCCAGATAGCGGTATTTAACAGAGCCAGCATCGTATCTGCTTTTCATGTCCAACTCCTAGCCTAGCCGGCACACTAATGATTCCGAGGGAAACGGCACAAACCCTAGATCTAATACTAGCAAGCCTGCAGCTACGCTAAGTTTTATACATTTCCTGAGGCGGCCAATCCATGCATCAAAACACACCTCCAAATCGCGTTTCCAACTATACTTGAACCAGACACTTGACGGGGCGTTTTGTCAGTAGAGCAAAGAGGATACTTGGTAGGCCTTTGTTCATTCCTTATCTACGTGGCCGACCTACTTCGACCGGAGATCTACAGAGAGAAGCAGAAACATCGTATGCCTTTTATGCAAATGGCCTAGTAATTCGTGAAAACTCGAGATTCTACCGGCATTAGGATCTTGACGAGACCCACAAATATTGATAATCAATTAGACTTCAGCGCCGTAAAATGAAAATCCTCCACTTTATGCGTGGATCAGATTTTTTTTAAATCTGCGTCAATGTAACTGATGCCCCATTCGACTTAGTCAAAAAACTCGCCTATCTAAGAGTAACCATCACACAATGACTCCTATTTGGCAGACATGTGAGAGCACAACGTGCCAAATCTATAATAGTATCTATATTATAGATATCGATGATAGCATCCTAGGTGAGCGATACATACTACGATGAAGATTAACCGGAGAAAACATGGTAGGCTTATCCTATGTTGTAAACCAACTTTCTGCACGAATTTAACCCTAGCCGATTATTGAAATTCCATAGACCGGAATGTAGAATTAGGCAGCGAAAGGAAGCTTTTTTAGAAGGTCTCATATCATACACATTTCTGTTTAAGGAAAGCACTTATTGTATTGTACAGGGACAAGGAAAATTACACTTTGTGGCCATAAAACACCACACAGCCGAATCGAGTTTTAGCTCTAAACGATGAAAAAATCTTAACAAAATAGTAGAGCTATCCTATATAAAATAACATTACAGATAAATGCCACAACAATAGGCGTCTAGAAGCAGTATACTATGATGACCATAGAGGCCGGTTTTGTGTGTGCAAGTCTTGCGCAGCGTGCATCGCAGACCTTTAATCGAACCTTTAATCGAAAACCTCTACAAGCGTGCGTGGAATGACCTACGTACACGGGCTAAACAATGTAATGGCTAAACAACTTATACACATTACTATGGTGAAACAACAAGAAACCGAAATCCAATCGATCACCGCAGCAACGGTAACGACACATACATCATATTGTTTATTGCGATGCATGTGCCATATTGTCATTATTATGACACGTTTGATTATAGCTGGTGATTTATGTATGCTAGAGCAATGCCATGCTTAAAAAAGAGATGTGTTAGTGTTTACAGGCTAAGTGATACGGCCGATATCCATATATGGAGTCATGCACACGAGACGCGATATCGCTTGCAGTGATCCCCAACGGTCCTGAGCACGATGAGTGAATAGCAAGATGTTTTTGTTTCACTCGTATCTGGCAGAGTCGGTCCCTCTAGAGGAATCTCTCCTTGCGGCGGCAATAGAAGACATCTTAACTCCGCAATATATCGATAGCTGATAGCACCCGAGCAACTCATGGCTTTTTATAGTCCCTTGACGTGCATCTCAAGGACATTTGCAAGTCATACAAGACATCGCATTGGTTGCGTTATATCATGTTATCACGTATTAATATTTTCATTTGGTGCTAGCTTGATAAGGAACGCAATGGCCGTGTGCCGTCTCCGTATTAATAAAGCGTTTTCTTTAGCTTTGGTACTTGCCCGTTTTTCGAAATTAGACTCCATGTTACACAACATGGAAACGGTTGATCCAGCATTCTAATTCACGACTCCTACAGTGACTGAGATACGATGGCTTTGCTACTAAGTTACCTATTTCTTTTATTAAGATATTGGTATTTTGCCAAGGAGATTAGCGCTTAGACAGTTCAGTCGAACAGTGATGGCCTAATGGTAAAAGGCTGCTTGCTTTCACTTAACCCCGACGACAAAAGCCGATCAAGCCAAAGCATTGCTCATGCAAGCAGATTTAGTTAATGTGTGCCATATTTCAGAGAGGATGACAGCGTTTCTCGACGTTCGCTGTTTTTTTTTAGTAAGTACAAGCGAGTATACTAGAGGCAAAAGCGGCGGTTAAACTTTGAGTATTTATCGCCATATCCTGGCCTCGTTTACTTCCCAAATTTCATGGGTGCGAACATCACGACCACATGCAAGGTTACTTACCCTAAAGGGCGGTTTATAAGACAGCAAACGTGTACATGCAAGTGCACGTAAGTCGTTGAAGCATATTAAACTGGGTTTATTTGCATTCGTTGAATGCCTAAGCCGATTTGGTCTAACCCGTTTATATATGTAGTTCTGTTCCGCGCATATTGCGTTAACGCTGTGATACAGGGCCGCATGACAAGTATATTGCGGACCGCACGCTTTATGTCAACATGCATCTTTGTTGTTGAGTTCATATAAACGACAACATGCATTAATCCTTCTCGCAAAGGTTTAAACATCTATATATATATATATATATATATATATATATATATATATATATATATATATTAATGTAAACCGGTTGTTCCTCTATGGGTACCTGTGTTCGTCCTTTGTCTTCGTCTCTTTGGCGAAATGCTAGTGCTGCGAGCCGTTTGGAAGTGCTAGACATAGAACTCTGTTGCACCAGAGGCATTGCGCGTGTCTCTGAATTGTTTGATGGCTGAAATTGCTAAACGCCGAATCGAAATGCTACCATCAGGCATCCCTAGTAGCTGTCGGTTCGTAAATCGTGCAAACAACAATTGTTCACGTCTCTTAGTGATTGCTCTTTCCGATCTTGGCTAGGAACCTTAAGGCGAAGTATGTCACTGAGGATAGACGAGGGAAATTAGCTGCCTGCTGTTCGTCGTCAATCTGCTTACCGTTGCTAAATCCACGTACTCTGGTGGCAGGCCAAACGCTGGATGAGTAAAAACAGCGCCGATGAACAGAGCAGCTGATTGCAAATCGTGATTTATCAGCTTCTACTCCTATCAGACTGATACCACTCAATTCTAGGACGGAGTCCGAGTACAGCCTCACTTCATGCCTACTCCGACCATATTGAAGCACAACTGAGACCTTAAAGCTGTCGACGCTTACATCCCGATGATCACCAAATGATCCGTGACCTGGCCGAATTTTGCGCTACATTTACATCGGCATCGAAAGGGGCTTCTCCGAGCTTGCCACTAAATGAACACATTAACTATGAATCACATGCATTAACTCTAAATATATTGCCTCTGACTGACATGTTAAAATGTCTAAGTCTGACAGAGTGATTTTGCAATTTAGCAAGATTTTGCCCGCTGAGGTGCTTCCTAGCTTTGAAGACGTAATCTCAAATAAAATAAATTATGTAGCATATAAGGAGCTCCCGCTGCATGCTGCAGGTGCTTCAAACTAAGTCATATCGCTGCAAACTACCGCAACGATCTGGGCTACTCTGGACACAGGGGCGCAACATGTCAGTAGAGGGCAAAATGGACTAACACCGTACTCGAACTGCCCCCTTCAAGCGCTCGAAGTCGAGAAAAACAAGTCCGTGGCGAAGTACCACCGCTTTCGCACAACAGGTCAGCGCTGAATTTTCTGGTGTTATCAAGGTTGTGGAGTTGACGAACAGGGTTGGACAGCAAGTCAGCCTCGTAGCCCTCGGCGAGAACATAATCCGGACTGCCCATCTAGGCTGCCGTTGTGAGAATCCCGCTCGTCGAGACGTCTTCCGCGCCGGAAATTCAAATCATTTCACCAGGCTACACAAGCATCTTTAAGAAAGATACCCGCACAAGGAAAATCAAGAGAAGATTCAAGATGCTTCTTCAAGAAAGGAAACACTGTTAATACTGCTTTAGGAAAAGCACGGAAGCAGAAGATGACTTTACTATACAACCCGTCGTAAGAACATTCAGTATCTCGTGAGGCTACGGAGTAACTAAGTCATCGCAAAGTAAATTCACCCAAAGCTGTGGTTACCATCGCCCCCATGCACTCCGCGCGGCTAGAACTGCGTTTTTTTAAGAACTGCACTAACGAACTGCACTAAGAAGTTTATTAATAAAATATATGTGTGACCTTGTAGAGCTGGTACCGCGACTCGCAGTGGGGTCGTTGAAAAAATGTTTTAGTTTAACTAGATCAATACCTGTACTTGATGAAATGTATAACCAGATTGGTTTTCGCATAATTGATCAACGGAGCTGGCGGTGGCCCAATGCTCACACTATCTAGCCGAGTCACTTGCAAGTCGTGACAGGTGCTTTCTTTTGTGTAGCCGCTGCTTTTAGCTGTAAAGACCTCTCTCCGTTTTTTTAGATGCTGGATTTTCTTAGCTGCTCAGCAGGTACAGTCGATTGATTTCGGTCTTCTCTGACAGGTCGGAGGGAGACGGCTAAGGCTGGTCGCTTTGGGTCTTCATGGCCACATGCCGACATCGTAACACCGCAGGGTCCGTTCTCGGATCGTTCATGTTTCTACTCTTTCTGAAATTTGTTCTGCTAAATGTACATGCAGTAAACTTCGGTAAGGCCAATGACTTTACATCACAATTCTTTTTGCCGTGGATTTCCAGCGCGTTGGCATTAACCTAGTTTTCGCGAACTGGCAAGGCCTATAAATATTTGCAACAAGTTTGGCTTAATTGTTAATGCAGCTACGACTAACCTTCTATAATTTCGGTCACCCTTAAGGATGCTTTTTACGGGCGAGAACTTTCTGCCTAACGAACGGCCGGGCGTTTTTCTCTCGAAACACTAGGCGTGTTGGTCTTGGACTCCGCAAGGCAAACTATAAGCTGAAACTACGACGTGCCTCGAGCTATCTCTTTCATAAAGCGAGGGAAATCATCCTCATAAATCAGAATTTCTATCCCACATAGGCTTCTCCCGGTGGGCAAAGTGTACACTTTAAGAAAGAGAGTGGCTCTTTTTGCGTTAACTAAAGCATGTAATATGTAGTTCCGTAAATAAACCAAATATAAACTTGAAAAAAAATATATATATATATATATATATATATATATATATATATATATATATATATACATACTATCGCGTAATATAATATGACGTAAATACACATGTTTATATTTACGAATCTATAAATGTATATGTAATGTATTTATATACATATGTATCTACGTATGTGGACGAAATGATCCTATAAGCTCGCCCCGAGACAGCCACGGACAACAATAAAGACCAAGGCTCTTTCTCTGCCTTGAACAGGTGCGGGCTCTAGGTCTCAGGCGTTACCTTCTAGAGCAAGAGCTACTGGTACCCTAATGGACAATATATCCCTCCGCATTTGTGCCGATTTCAGACTCACGGCGCACGCTTCATGGAACCTCGCATACAGATGTGGCAAGTCGTGCTCGGTGGGGTGATACGTCCTGGGCGACGAGTGCACACCGTAATCCTCGACACACCACCGCAATCAATGACACGTTCACACGCGTGTCGTGATCTCCAGGTCTTTTCTCTGCCCTTGGCAGGCGACGGGTCTATTCAGAGACGACGACGTCGTTTTGAGAAACTTTCGTTCACTTTTTTCTAGAGAGACTAGACGATCATAGTTTAATATAACACCGCTCCTGTAAAACCCTCGCCTGTCGGCCTCGGTACTTTTAGTTGCGGCTCCTGGCCGTCGTATTACAACAACGGTTCATGTTCGAAACGTTATATCGCCCGGTCCGTTAACAGGACTCTTGCTAGACAAAGTTTGCGAACGCAAGAGCTGTGGCATCGCAAAGGACTGCACCACGGTCTAGAAAACCGACCTTTAAGGCATTACCAGTTTATGCATCTGATATTACCTGATGCGTGTGGAGGGGGGACTAGGCCGGCGATCATATATCGTGTATGAAAATAATGTATCCCACTGATCACTGACACTGGTAATCCACTGACAACTCCTTCCCTCCGAAATATATATGTAGTTAGCAGTACTGCTTTGTGCTTACAGAAAAAAAGTATAGCACGCTAAGTTAGCTAGCTCGTTACCGTACTGTAAACTCGGTATTCTTTGTTCTGAAAGATTTCTGTTACGCATGATACACACGTGTCACTAGCCGTCTGCGTCACTTCTATGAAACCCACAAACCTACCAAACCCAGCGTCTTATTGAAAATGTACTTTGCGACACCAGATAACATATATTTCAGCTCCTTATCCTATAAACACAAATATCTATTTAGCAACATTCCAGGGCTATAAATAAATGCCTACGTATATGCAACGTATAAAAGGCCTCTCAGCACGTGTGGTCGGATCATCAAAGAAGATCTTGTTTAAAAGCAACCTTGTAAAAAACCTTGTAGAAGAACTAGCCAATCGCACTGACTGCACTGGTCCCTAAGGTGTCTAAGGATATACGTATGCGTGTCCAGGCATACACATATCTATTTCCTTGACATTTTACAAATATGTTACTACAATATTTCTGTAGGTACATCTTGTTACTATGAGCCAGAAGCAAGGCATTACTTGGCCGCTATGTAGTATTAGCCTAACTGAACAAGTCGTGTCCGATAGTGCCTCTCCTTCAAGCGGGTTTCCAAAAACAGGCGGACTGACTGCCAGTCAAGTCAATCAAAGGTAATATGTCTTTGCTACCATAAACCTACCATATCGTCAGTACGGAGTTCGTCTACGGTTTAATGGCTTATTCGGGAAATTATTCGGGCAAAGGCAGTTTAATTTGCAGCAGCAATGTTTGCTTATTACAAGTCGATGCTGCATACTAGAAGTCGTATGCGTATGGCTTGCGTACCCTTTTTAGCCTAGGTTGAGTCGATTGCATCCCGTGTTGTTGGGCAGTTTTATTCCGAGGTACATGAATAATCCACGGGGAGTGCTAGCAGAGAATAACTCTGTCCCAAAAAAATAGTTCACGGTACTTCTCGTACTAGTTTAATGAACAGTGGTGACAATGAGACAAAGCCAAAATCCGCGTTTTCGAAAAATGTGGTACGTTCGACTATGTTGTGCGACGTCCAGAGCGGGTTAGAGGCAAATGAATATATCAGAGAGCTCTAAGTCACTTTTAAAGATAAAGATTTGTTCATGAGGACTACGTATGGCTGGCTTTAGAAGTCCCTTGTAGATAAGCTGAGTATGCACCCCGTGAGGGCAGCATCCGAGGGAAATCCAAACTCTTATAAACACCGTTAGAGGAGACATTGGGCCTAGATACTAACTTGCTGCACAGAATTATGCATGACAACCTTGAGCACAGCAACATCTCTAGACAATTCCTCTTTGGAGATGGGCACTCAGCCAACTCCCCAAAAATTGTCACAAATGCAGGATCCATCTTGCTGGGCCCCCGAACATCTAGCTGCAACTGCAGGCTGTTTCAATGCAGCAAGATGTATCAACTATAGAAGTGCTCATGCGGCGGTTTTCACCAGCTTGCACCAGCCTGGCTCACTTTTGGGACAGAAGCCGAATGATACTCGAAGCCTGCACACTGCAACAGGTAAAGATGAGTCTACACACGATTTCTTGTAAAGCTCAGCTTTAAAAACGCAATGGAATCACCTAATGAAGGTCGTTGCATCTCACGACTAATACGCCACGTCGTATTGGCATATTGGCACTCTTCCTACCTGGGTCTGTCCAAACAAGCTATAGCGCATCTCCTGTTTTGTCAGGGTATAAGGGATCTTTTTTTTTATTTGACATGGGAGGTTTGAAGGTGGCGCTTGTACACTAACGGTACTGGCAACCAACAGCACCTAGTGTGCGATTTTCAGCCACTAGAAACCTCAATCCACCCCACCCCCTCCTCCCCCGAGTTCGGAAGGGTGCGATATTACTTCGAGACCGTAGGACCCGGCTCTCATGAATTTCGTCTTGCCGTCAGGTCACGTACCCGAGGTGATGCGTGTCCACTTGCGACTTCCCAATCCTCACCATATGAGTTTGAGTCTGGCCGAGAGGACCTGGCCCGAGCAGTACAGAATTGACCCCGGGCCTGTCATACTAAAGTCGAAGATCCGGTATAAGCGACCGAGTCGAGTTCGCACGGGGCCACTTCTGAGCCTCATCCGTGCGGTACACTTGGCAGACCCGAAGGTCCATTTTGCTCTGCGCCACACGAAGAGCTCGTCTGTTGCGAGCGGCGCATACGGCTAGATCAGCCCACGCCGGCGCCACGCACATCGCCGAATAATCGGCGACAGGCGGTAGCAGCTGGTGGCGCCCGACCGTAGCCCCCCCACTCCTGAGGGTCAGTCGAGGTCGTCGATGTACGCGGCGGTTTCCACGCCTTCCGGAGAGCCCCAACCGCAGGCAACGCGCCGGCTGTCACACTATGCCGGCTTTGCCCTGTTAGTACTTTATTGACCAAATTGGAGCAATTACGTAAATTATGTGTTGTGCACTGATGACCGCAACGTTGACAAGCACATGATTCGTCAGTTTCATGGTGGCCAGGACGAACACAAATTCTATGGCGAAACCCATGCATAGCATATCGTAGAGTAGGATGACGATTTTGTTCATATTGAGATCTTTCCACGTGTCCGAGGTGAGGGCAGGTGTCACATAGAAGACTGGACCGACATCGGGCAATTCTAAATGTTCTGCTTAAATGCTTCAATGCGAGGCAGGTTGACGCTTTGCCACAAAGTCTCTGTTAAGGGAGGCGTTCCAGCTGCCAGGTAGGACAAGTCGGTTGCGGCTTGTTCTGTGGACGCCCAGGGTGCATTTAAGGAAGACAGCTCTGAGTCATCGAGATCAGCAAGATTTGCTGAGCTGAGGTACGGCCATATCACTTGTAATCTCATATCCAGCAATGGGGCTATTTATATATAAAGTAGCTGCACAACTGCTTGTAACGACGGTCGCCCGCACTGGTGTTTAAATACAGTAAAATGCCACAAGATCCATACGGAGACCTTTACATATTCGCGTCATTAACTTTCTGCCTTTCCTAAATTTAATTGTCTTCGTTATATCCACACTTATTACGAGGCCATTAGCATTCACGTACTTTTGCAGAGTTGCAAGCGCCTAGTGAGTGTGAAAACGGCTGGCGAACAGAACCAAATCGTCGGCATAGAGCAACACCTTGACGAACTTGTGTCGTTTGGTGATTATTGATGCCAGGTCCAAAACCAGAATAGAGAATAAGAGGGGACTGAGGCTGTGCCCTGTTGAAAGTTTGAGACAATAGGTCAAGAAATGTGAACGGTACTCCGAGATACGCCAGCTTAGCCACAATCAGTTTGCAGTACGCTGTGTCAAAGGTAGATTTAATATCCACAAAAACGGCGCAGAGGGGCAACCGCTTTTGAGAGATTCGACTGAACCTCGCAGAGAAGTACGGAGCGAGCAGTCATCGTCAACTTTCCTCTTCTAAATGCATGCTGCTCAAATCATTCACGTCCTCGAAAAACGCCACCAGTCGCTTGGTCAATATACTAGCTAAGAGCTTGTATACTACATACTCTTGTTTCGCAATACCACGCCAAGATGACGCGGGAACCGGGTTGCCTTTCCCTTTCGGAATGACACTTAAAATAATTTCCCCCAATGACGAGGGCAAGAGTGCATATTCTTGTATATTGTTGAATAGAATGTGTATGGCGGGAACAAGCAGCACAGCTTAGCGCAGGTATTCATTTTGCACTTGATCTGGACCTGGTGCTTTATGTCAGCCAAGACACTCTTCCTGGCTTGCGTAGACAACCTCTCTCACGCATATATGAGTTCAAGAACGTTCTCTGGGATAGTAAAATCGGTTGCGTACATCTGCCCGAAATACGCCCTTAACTCCTTAGATGGGATCGGGCAAGCGACGGTCCGGGATTCGCTTTGAATCCGTTTATACGATTGTCTCAAGACTCCCAGAGTGAGATTGTTTTCTTTACTCAAAGCATAGTCTCTTTTGGCTGATCTGATCATCTGTTTGTAGGCCTTGCTGGGCCATTGATAAAGCGACAATGTAGCGTCTTGTAATCGGAACAGAATATGAGCTTGAACAACATAATGCCTAAACATACGCAGCTCTGTGTTCATCCAAGAGACGCTGCGCCTGGATTGCTTTGGCAGACGCTTCGTCGTATGACTAAAACAATACGACTGGCTTACTCATCAACCGAAAACTCTCTTGGAGGTGGCAAAATTCGTTGGAAACATAGAACAAGGCGATCCAAATCTAGCGACCATTTTGATCTCCGTTGATTTCGAGATTTCGCCGGCAGCTGCGCACTGAGTTTAACCGAAGGATGCAATTTGGCTCCAAAACCTGTCAGTTGCGACAGCACGCCGTGGTACGTCACGCAGGTCTCTTCCATGTATGTTGCAAACATATCGATCGTTAATATACCCTGTGGTCCCATAAATGTATGCACATCCGGAGAGGTGGCAAGCTACAGACCTCGATCATGTAAGGTGCAGATCAGCGATCTGCACCTACTATTGTTCGGTTTATCTATGGACAGCTTAGTGCACTACAGAGTTGTTTTTCGTTAAGCAGTGCTCATTGCGATTTGAGTCGTTAAATAGATGATAAACCATAACGCTGGGAGTCAGCGGTCATGCTGCCACAAGGGCAGTTGGGGAAACCTCAGATAGTCAACATGTCCTCTGGGCCTTTTAAATATATGCCTTATGATGAATTCCCAGCCCGAAGGAGACGGAAGATGGTCTAGAATTAAAAACAACTGTCTAAAAATGTTTTACTTCTAGTTGTCATCATTATATTGAATTTCTACTTTTCCAGGTCTACTATTGTGCAAAACGGCTACGCTCCCACTTGGTATTTCTGGTCCTGCTGCGTGTTGTGCTAGACACTCAGCAATAAAAAAACCCATTCACGTTTATGCTCTCTGTAGACCACATCTCAGTTCAAATGTTAAACGTGGATAAGTTTCCGTGCGGTAGAAGATCGGAAAACTCTGCAATTGGTATGGGTACTGACGCATGCCCATCCACTAATTCCCGAAACAAGAGGAGAAAGCCTTCTATGAGATGTAAAGGTTTCATGCACGACGGCCTTGTCGTATCTACGTTACAGTGCAGTTGGATCTGGATGGGTTCCAGAGCGCGCGGTTTCTGAAAAAAAGTATCTCGAGCTATCAAGGAGCTGCCACTTGGTACCCATCACACTGGAAACACTCTGCCCCATCATCACAAACATAGCTAATAATAATAATATTAGAATAGCTAAATGGTAACCATGAAATAACGAGGATACACATTCACACCTCACAATTGTATTGTCCACAATAATAATAATAATAATAATAATAATCATAAGGCAGCCAGGTATAATTATATATTTATATTTATTATAATTATATACAGATATAGTTTGGCGTTTAACACAAAACTTAACGCAGATTCGTTGCTCCTCTGTCTTCGGCTAATAATAATAGTATTTTGCCGAGGCTTGCGGGACAGACTGCACAATTGATATTCATCTGTTCGGTGGTCGTCCGTGAAGGGTCCCAACTCTGTCAGAGCTTATAATGGAGGCCGTGCACGGAATAATAATTTGCGAGTAGGTTGCGTCTTCGGGCTTGAGTGGCCTCCGGCAACGGGGGCTAAGCCGCATCACCGATGACGTGAGAAACTCCCGCTGGACACAACTTGAGTACGTGTATATAGGCACAGTAAACATAAGCACTATATATCTACAAAAGCGGATCAAAAAGTTCTGAAACATATAAATATAAAAAGAAAATAATTATTTAATCTTTCAAAGTGTTTTTGTTTCTTTCAAAGTAGCTCCCGCCTACGTGGGCCACCTTCCTTTCCACACTTCGAGTCATTTTTTAAGCGTGTCTTTCGAAATCGAGTTAAATTGCTTACGCGATTTTTTTTCTATCTCCTATGTAGTCTTGAAACAATGTTTTTTAATTTCCTAATCCAAGGGGACAGAAACAATCGCAAAAAGAGCCTTGGTGGTGGATCTGCTCTGTTTGAATTTCGTCGATCGACGCTCTTCTTGGAAGTACCACCTGGGAGGATTGCGCTTTAGTCTTGATGTCGTAACCATATCCCATTACTCGTTTCCTGTTAGCACTCTCTAAAGCACTCCAAGGTATTCTGCTATCCACCTGAAGATTTAATTCGGGCATTTCTCGACAAGAGCTCATTTACCGGAAATTCAACATTTTTAGAACGAGTTTTGTTTCTAGTCTTCTGACGCATTAAATATTGGTCAAAACTGTTACAATTAAAGGTATTTTTAGTTCTCGATAGTATTTAGGCAACGAATTTGCGTACGATACCGCAATGTTTTTTTTTTCAAAAACATCGTTTTCTCTTACTGACTTCGAAGGCCTTCATAAGGCTAATATTTAGTCTCTTCACGCCAGGATTCAGGACATTGCTTAATTCCCATATGCAGCTCGTAATATTTCCACCATTGTAAAAGATATAATTTGACGTCCTAACACAGAACCGTTGCTCCTCCATTTTCGGTTCCTGTTAAACCTCGTCTCCTTCATTTTTTTCAACCAAGCTCAAACAATAAGAGCCTGTGTGTAGCTGTTAAATGGGGCTTCTAAGTAAAATAAACCGGGAGACTTTAGTGGATTTGGTCTGGCGCCAAAATTAAAAAAAATAGAACCTGCCGATCTGCCCTCTTGTAATATGTTCAAATTTCAAGTCCTTATATTATAATCAAATTTAAGTCAAGTCAAGTCAAGTCAAAAGCACCTTTATTCAAGGGTCATATATGCCTAAGTATACATTGTTTTTAACAAAATATTTAACCTCTGAATATAATTAGAACATACATCAGGTCTGTCGACTTCGCAGACTTCGTGGAACTCTCCACGAGAATGTGTTGTTTATATTCACTGAGCGCGCAACTTCCAGTGATCTAACATTCACACCACTTCGCAGTCCATTATTTATATGTTTAAACATGGTCTGGTCAGTCCCGAGACAACACATTTTTTTATAAAGCGATAGATCACCTCGTGCGTGTAATGTACGTATTGGCACAAGAGATACGCTTTCACGAGGAATATTACATCTTTTCGATATCCGTCTGATAAATTTGGCCTGTACCCTCCTCAATGGCATTTATATCTTTTGCCAAATAAGGAGCCCAAACCTGGCTGCAGTAGAGGAATTTGGGTAATACTAGACTTCTGTACAAAGTCACATAGAAATCAGGATTTTTTAAAATGAAGCATCTAAATATGGTATTACATAGTTGTGAAGCAGAAGCAACGGTGGCAGTAATATGTTGAGAGAAGTCTAATTTGGGGGTTACAATCACACCAAGATCACGAAAAGATTTAACTACTGGTATTGCATCGTTAGCGAGTGTATACAGTGGCGAAGTGCCATCTGACGAGACCACGGCACATTTAGGCACAGATATTTGCATCCTATTCTCACAACACCAGTTTTCAATATTATTAATTGCTAGTTGAATAATACTTGTGGAATTGTCGACTGCTGAGTATATTTTTAAATCGTCCGCAAAGAAGAGATAAGTGACACCTTCTGGAATCACTGTTGGGAGATCGAGGGCGTATATTCTGAAGAGCAGGGGCCCAATGCACGATCCTTGCGGCACCCCTGAGGTGCAGGGGAGTGGGTCACTTTCTACGTTACCAACTTTGACGGTAAAATTTCGCCCAGTAAGGTATGCTGACACCCATCGACAAGTTGTGGAGTCAAGGTCAATACTTTCTAATTTTTGTAACATAAGTTTGTCACTTTATCGAATGCCTTTGAAAAATCAAAATATATGCAATGAAATGTTCTACGATTATTTATGTGTAGACTCCAATCGTGGACCATGGATATAAGTTGTGTCCCTGTAGAACGGCCCCTGGCAAAGCCATGCTGATTGGCGTCAACCAATTTGTTACGCACTAAAAAAAGTTCAATATAATCAACGATTAACTTCTCCATTAAAATGCACGCAATGGACAGTTGAGCCACCGGCCGGTAGTTATTCACTAAATCCTTAGCACCTTTTTTGAATATAGGCGTTACAATTGACCTTCGAAATAATGAAGGAACTTGCCCATCACAATACGATCTCTAAAAAATGTACAGTAATGGTCGGCGATAAAATCACAAGTGTTTTATAAAACACTGGTGGAATACCATCTGGTGTAAAACTGCACTTGTTCTTGAGTGTTTTGATCTTTTTAATTATGTCATCGATTGAGATTAAAACTGCTTATGAATTGTTTGATTTTGGCGTCTTTCTATACGCACGCGATTTGTCAGTGAAGACGGCTGATCATCCGGAGGTGTATATACAGAGGAAAACAGTTTCGAGAATGTCGCCGCTTTACTTCGGTTATTGTCAATGAGTACATTATCGACTTTTAGTAAAGGAAGTTCCTCACGACCTCGAAGTCGCTTATTTGCGTAGCGGTAAAACGATTTAGCATCCTTAAAAGATAGTTTTGACTCTTCAAGAATTCTCAACCGTGTCGAGGCCTTTCTAAGCTTCACTGAGATGCTTTCAGCCGCTAATTCATTCATGAGCTCCTCTAACCGTCGAACATGGTTTCGAAGACTCGCCATGTTGGGATTAGTATTATTGTTTCTCTGGGGTGTGAATACCTCGATAAGAAAGTGTATATAATCGATAAATGCATTATACATCTGCTCAATGTCAACGCACCGTGCAAATAATGTCGTCCAGTTTACGCTCGCAAGGTTTGTACAGATCGAGTCATAATCAGCCTTCCAGAAGTTGAACCCACCACCCGACTCTAAGAAATGGGAAGAAGGGACCAGAATCCGAAAGCTGAGAGCCCGATAACCTGTAGCAATAGAGGGATCCACGACTGCTGGCTCAGTGACGAGCTCCCTCTCAGATGTAATAATCAAGTCCAGAATATTGTTTTCCCTTGTGGGTTGCATAACAAGCTGATCTAAACCATTTATGATGCAGAAGTTAGCAAAAGCCTTCTCTGGGCTGGTAGCATCACTTAAGCGCAGATTTGACCAGTCAGTGTCAGGCATGTTAAAATCACCAACTACGCATATAGGATAACCGACATCAAGACAGAATTCTAGAACTTCTATAACATTTTCGATGCGGGCCTTTCTTTGGGCGCCGGAGTCCGCATTGGTGACATAACAACATATGATTCGAATGATAATGTGATCATAATGCAAGTCTACCGCTACGGTTTCCGAGCCTGTGGGTATCTCAATTCGGCGACAGTTTAGTCCCTTGAGTGTTAAAATACACACTCCACCACCCCTGGAACCTCGGTCCATTCGATGCACCGAGTACCGGTCACCGAGTGAGACCTCTCTATCATTAATTGCACTAGTAAGCCAGGTCTCTGAAATAAAAATCACATCGATGCTGTTTAATAAACAATAATTCGCAAGGGCATCTATAGCGCCTGGAGTGGCCAACGAGCGGGCATTCAGATAAAAACAATTTAGACTAGTTTGACCGCCACCGGCTACTCGTGAATCGTTTCTTCCGTCCGAGGTTGGTTGTACACTATAGTATTTCTGAGCGCTTCGACCGCAAGATTCAGCTGCTCCAAGTGCGACAGGAATATGGTGAGTTCAGTATCACCGGGTTCAGCTGGTTTCTCTGTTGCCTTTCGTGATCTGCCGGCATCGACAGTGGAGTATATTTGTTGCGGAAAAGTGCCTGGTGCAGCCCATTGAGGTTTGCAGGCTGTTTTGTCTTCTTGGTCTCGATCCTGACGACGTCCATTGTAGTTTTTCTCTCTCGCAGTTTGGCTGGCTTGCTGGGGGCGTGGGAACTCCGACGGAATGCGGTGAGGTGGACATTGAAAGCACGTTTTTATCCGCAGTGGGAAGTGATGCTAAGTTTTGGGCGGAGTCACTGGGGCGGCAATTAGTCCGGATTGTTTTAAAACAGCAGGTAATCTGGGAAGAGGCCGGGAAATGGAGGTACTGGTGGCAGAGGTGGAGGGGGTATGTGGAGTCGGGGGGGCCAAATGGCGGGGAGAACCGGTGGTGGAGGAAGAGGTGGAGGACGGTGTTGAAAAGGAGCAATCCCGGAATGGCTGTTGAAGTTGTTTCTGCTGCTGCCGGCAGCAGGGGAGGGAAATGCCCGGAAGGAATGGTTATCTGGCTGACGCCGAGTTGCACTGAACTTATTGTTAAGTCCCCTGAAATTTGGTTTCACTCCCAGGAAACTGGCGGCTTCACGGGCGATAGGCCTGGCCGCCTGACTTGCTCCACGGCGGTTAAAATGGACACCATCTGTGTCCATAGACCGGGCACAGCGCTGGATATACGAGAAGTCACGATAAAACACGGCCGAATTCTTAAATTTAGCCGACATTTCACCGTTTACAACCTCGCAATCCGCGCGGCGGTCTCTACCTGGGCCGCCTGTTACTACCGGTATAGAACAGACTGTCAGCCTAACGTTGTTGGCTTCGCAGAGCGTTACCAGGTCATCCAGCTGACGCTCTATCCGCCTCCACACTTCGACAATATTATCACTGGCTGGGCTCTTTAAGATATCGTTTAGCCCGGCGTGCAGCATGACGAGCTGGTCCATCGGCTGTGTGTTATATATGGCAATATGGCGACGTACGTTTGCGATCACCTTGCATAACGTGGCGCCGCCTTGCCCCGAGATATTGCAGCGTACGTCACCACCCACCATGTCAAGCACGTTTGTCGCTAGCCGGGAGACGTTGGAGTCACCGGCCAGAAGAACGGACTTGACAGGTGGTGAAGGCAGGGACGATTCTCGGGTAGGCTGAGAGTCTACTGCAGTGCCATCAATGTCTGCCTGCACGAAGATATCTGTTTGTGTGTAAGCGGTGACATTGCGTACAGCAGTTGTGATTCCGTTGTGTGTGGATAATACTGCTGTTTTACTACTGTCAATCAGCGCGGGGGAAGCTGATGTTGAAGCTACTGCTGCTGCCGCGCTGTCCACCACTACTGCAGCAATCAGTGGGCCGATGTTTGGTACGCTTGATGTATTGTTGCTGCTGCTGCAGTATCAAGAGGCTCTGTGGTTCTTCGTGCAACAGCCGGTAGGACGTTCGTCTGGTCGCCTGTTTTTGTTGTTGCTGTTGGTGCATTTTTTGCTGTTTGAGGCGAGGGGGAGAGGTTGGCGGCGCTCGATTCACTATGAGCTGAGATAATATCCAATTTAGTAAAAATAGCTCTGAATTTTTCATCATAATCGTGGTCCGTTCTTAAAATCGTTTTCTTCAGGTCCTCAATAGCAGATTTAAAAACACACACGTTTTTCCGACGTTAATACAATAGTTATTATTACACGCGGCCTGTTCGCCCACAAGCTCAAATGTATTCGTTTCCTTCACTTCTTTTTCAATCCTGCTTTACAATGTATGCACACAAATGCATCATTGTTCAGTTATGAGCTCCTGAACAAGCCATCGCAGTATTTTTTTTCCTCCTGTCTTTATGCTCTGCACAATAAAATAAAGTTTATTTCCGTATAATACATTAGGTATATGTTACACACATCACTAGCTATGCCAATGCGCATTGTGACTGTCACGTGTCCGTTTCGATGAGGCCAGGGCGAGACCACTTCAGGAGTGTGCCCCCGAACAGAGGCAGCGTTTCCACGTTGTATGCCAAGATCCAGGCGTTGTTTAAGAAAGGACGATGACCTGTTATCACCGGATGACAGGTTTAACAAGGTCCCAACTTTGCGGATCAGCTGCTTGGTCCGAACGCCAGGGGCACCCAGGGTTTCAAACGCGAGAGGGCAAAATTCATGGGATAGCCGATTGATGAGTATTTTCTCAACTTGTTAGTCTCCGCAAGGTGGGCTGCATAACCAGCTTCGGATGCGCCGCCACCGACCATAGAAGGAGCTAAGGAGTCGGTAACGGTTGCATCCCAAACTAGCATTTTGCCTCGCTCGAATGGTGTGAGTGTCATACCATCTGGACGTTTGCCGTCCTCCGCGCAGAGGCCTGGGGGTTCAAGAATGCACAGACGACCGCACGACCTAAGGGCTCTGCTAAAGGTCTCATTTAATAGCGGCATGTCTCGAGCGTCGTCCTGCACTAATAATACACCGATAGTCCGTGATGTCCTAGTTTATCGACGGGGGTGACCACATTGGCCACCGATGAGGGCTAACTATGTCCTGCCCCTAGTCGTAAGCCTACTGCTATGCGAATCGACTCGTCATCAAGAAGGATACCTATGGGGGCACTGGGAAGCGCGTGTAACCAGGCCCCTGAATCCTTGGCGGATACGGCGTTTAAGCGAGCTCTGGCTGTTGTCGTCGGCAGCTTCGTTAAAGAGACCTCGTCGTGCAAGAGGGGAACTCCAGTCGCGCTGGACAGTACGTTTTCAGGCCTACCCCACAGCGCGCCTCAAGGTTCTCTTGAAGATGGGCTAAGCGGTTTCTAAACTGGTCGACTCCCGCTGAATCTAAAAGAAGGGTTGCCCTGTTTTCCGCGCTTAGCATCGACGAGACTATAGCAGGCCCGGCCAGGGTCAGTAAATTGGTACACCAAGGCCTCCTTTAGAAACGGGTAGTAATGCCTGTTCCTGTGCGCTGGGTGTGTAGAGATGTATTCAGCAGGGACTCGAGGGTGGACAGTGTCAATCGTTAAGCCTTTGCAACTCATCGGCTTGGTTAGATAGGTCGGCCCTCGAAGAAGGTGGATGAGGTCTTGAGGACGAGAAAGAGGACCTGAGTAAGAAAAGTCCCCGGTGTGCTCCCAGAAGAGGAAGACGAAGCAGAGGCACTTTCCAGATTCGATCTCCAGCGTTCGATTGCTGCGGGAGCCCCTCGGGGCCAAATTGGTACGCCTAGTAGCTCCAGATCGATCTTGACGGTCATCTTGCAGCCGGGCAGGAGGTCTCGGAGTGAGTGTATTTTCAGGGGCCTCGATGGTGGAGCCAAGGAGGCATATTTCGCATTTGGCCGGGTTTAACTCCAGCCCGGATGTAACACTGAGTTAAGAACCCGTCGAATATCATCGGCTACTGTGCAAACATTTCCTCCTAACAGACCATCGTCAAGGTACCAGAGGTTCAGCGGGCTCCTGAAGGAATCCACCAGATCCTTAAAACCCAGACAAAACAGAGGTGGTGCTAAGGGATCCCCCTGCTGCAGTCCGGTGGCAGACGGAATTACGTGCTCGGGCAGGACCAGATGGGAAGGATGCCTATATGCCAGTCCGACGTGGTTTAATAGATGAGGGGCGTGGGAATGCAACGGCCTTCATCAGGTGATCGCGTCTTATATTGTTAAAAGCGTTTTTGAAATCGAGCTTTACAAGAACCCCGGGGGGTTCGCGTGAGTCGAGGAAGGCCCGGGTTGCGTGAATGGCTACTTCGGTCCCAGCCGGCGTCGCGAATCCCAGTTGATGTGCACCAGTTGCGTGAGAAATAACGGTTTGTTGTGGTTGCATCCGATTTTCGCGGCAAGCCTGCGTAGCGAAGGCGAACATGCAATGGGACGTACCGATCCGTCCTTTTTCTTAAGGGCAAATAATCTTGCACCAAGTATCAACGACTGGAGGCAAGATGGGGGGTTACCCCAAAGAAGAATGTTTGCAACTTTGCCAATGCGGAGAGCGGCTAGCGGCGACGTCTTCGAGAGACGGGGAAAGAAGGTCCATTATAACCGGGGTCTTATAAAGTCGCGCCCTGCGGCGGAGCTCTTGGAGAAGCTCTTAATAGCCGCCTGAATGTCTTCCTTTGACGTGACATAGGGCATAGGGGTTCTGGTGATGTCGGCCATTCCAGGTTTTCGGGAGCTTGGTGGGTGTTGCTCTCGCAAGGCCTCTATACGGTCTATGCCAGGCGTTATGGTATCTGTAGACACAATAAGTCTGGCGGCGCCAGAAACATCTCCTTCGCCTTAGCCATCGCAGTATATACATGCGATAACT